>BGPR01000404.1:326637-352829 GCA_013235015.1 Araneus ventricosus | reverse complement strand
CCTGACACACGCAAGCAGTTGAGAGAATTGTGAAACTCGTCACTGAAGCCTCCAGAAAAAGAGTTGGACCGCAGAACAGGGATGGATTTATCAGAGCTACACTAGAATTCAGAAAACAAATGTCGCATTTGAGTCCAAAAAAGATTACAAAAATAGCGCTTTTGTAATTTTGTATGTGTCAAAGGTTGAATCAAGTTTCTATTCGCATTATAGTGATATAAGTAAAACGTGTGTTTATTTAAAAATTCGTCTTTAATTTCCAAAATTCAGCTCCGTTGAGGTGGCAGAAGATATTATCCTATAATTCAAAAATTTTGTAAAGGTGTTGTTGTTAATAAATGGAAACTTTTAAGCACTACCGCAAACCGATCAACAAAATTTGTGATTTTTTATTAATTTTTCAATTTTGGACCTTTTTAGTCCAATTTTCACAACTTTCTGCCCATTGAGGCGACAGAAGATATCAATTCAGAGTTATAAAATTTTTGACACTTTTTAATGATGAGAGTTCGCAACTTTTCCGCACTGCCGCAAAAAGATCCAAGAAACTTCGACTTTTTCGGCCCGCCCTAATAAATATATCGAATTTTATTATGAAGTGAAGCCCTATTTATAATAAATGATATAATAGTACGATGTAATTCAGTTCTTTAATATTATAACTCAATTAATTCAATGGATGATAATGTAGCCCACACATTGTATGAAATAATTGAGACACGATGTATATGTAGCCTGATGCAAGAGAACTCTTTGCGTATCTATGCCAGATCAAGCCCTCTGTATATCTATTAAAGTTTATATATTTACAAAAGTTTAACGTAAATTTAGTAATTTGGCGTGTCCT
The DNA here is from genome assembly GCA_013235015.1 of Araneus ventricosus. Taxonomy (NCBI): domain Eukaryota; kingdom Metazoa; phylum Arthropoda; class Arachnida; order Araneae; family Araneidae; genus Araneus; species Araneus ventricosus. The sequence goes on along the minus strand of BGPR01000404.1, from coordinate 351,982 downwards.
TAAGGGTCTACAAATTTCGGCTACAAGTAGTTCCGAAGAACGCCATCTAGTCGAACTCTACGATGAATTAATACTTTGCACATGTACGAAATGTTAGTACCTTTTGAATTCTGCGAAGAAATTTTATAACAGCCTGATAATTCCTTATGCCAGCACCTTCTAATAATAATGAGTAGCGCGATGGATAATTTTTTTCCAATTTTATAAAATATCCTTCTTCAGTTCATATTCTAAGAAAGTTTTCTAGCTTCTTTGTGCCATGGTAATTAATATTTATGCTCCAAACTGCGGCCGATTTTTAATTGCTTATTAGTTTTTGAATAAAATTACCATTTACATTCAATGTTACCATTAATATGCAACGTTTGCAGATGAGTCCACACACTTTTGCAATGAAGATATTTGTCTTTTCTAGCAACTATTTCCTTACTACTTATTTATACGCAAAGCTATGATAACGTGGCCTGCAGAGTTGTATGTAGATTTATTGTATTGCAATTATATAAAGGTGTCTGGGACTCCTGTTTTAAGAAGATAAGTTGCGAATAATTATCATTTCCATCAACATTATGAAACTAAAACTGAAAATAACTGCTTATTGGAATTAAAAATGGGCTATGTAAAAAAATGGATAGCTTGAAATCATATCTAAGAAAAGTAGCATTGTTTTAGAAGAAACATTCTCGAACGATTTGCTGTCTCAGTTTATATCCCAGAGCTTTTTCTATTTACAAATTTTATCTATTTCAAAGTGGTTTATCTCCCTTTGATGTAACTGCACTTTGTTATCGTTGCAAACGCAAACGCACGACTTCTTTGAAGTTAATTTGCTTTGCCTAAAAACATTCCCCGGAACAAGCGACAAAAATCGATAGTTGCGAGTGCACCGTAGATGCCTTTGAAATTTTGCCTCGTCATTGTTATATGCAGCGATAATTTGACTACTTGTTATTAAAGGCTCAAATATTCCTCTTAAATTGCAAAAAATCAAAAACAAATTTAATTACATTCGGCAAGTATATCGCAAGAAAAAGGAAGCAGAATTTATTAAATATATTTTCTTTTTTAAAAAAGGAAATTTGCATGTGCTCTTCAGTTGAAAGTACAGTTTCAGTTTAGTTTTATAGTGTTAATGTAAGTGATCTCGCAGGTTTAGATATCAGTTTGTACTGCATGTTCTTATAGTCGTCATATTAATGACAATTTCTAACCCGAGATTCACTGGGTAGTCCCAAAAGGTCACTATTAGTGATACAATATACTTGCTTGTAGCTGTAGATTGTGTAATATTTGATTTCACTAGCAAGTTATTTTTGATGATTCCTACAAATATCATTAAATAGATAAAGAATTTTTGAGAATAATTTTTATGTTTTGAGTTTGAATTTTTCACTCCTGAAAATAGATAAATAAGAATTATCGTATTTGCATTCGGTTACGTAGCTTCTCTAATTTACCCTCAAAACCAGCAGCTTTCTAGACCTCTTTCCTAGACTTTCTCATGTAGTACGACGCGTTTCGGGTTTAACATCGTCGTGTGATGAAGATGTGTTTTTCTAACTTATCCTATTGATGGATTTTGTCCAGAACGTTTTCAATGGGATTGTGAAGACCACATACCAAATTTCACTCAACTAGCCAGTTGCACTTCTGAGTTGCCATGTTTCCACGCACACTGACTGTCACATTAACAGTTTATCACTAGACGGATTTGGCCCGAAATTTGAAACGTATCTGTAATTTTTGTGATAAAACTATGCGCCAAATTTCATTCATCTAGCTCGCTGGAATCCTGTTCACATACATACTGACGTAAAGATATCCAGACTTCCTGGTAACGGACTTCGTCTAAATTGGTAACAAATATATAATTTCAGACAGAAATTATACGTCTCACAAAACTGATTATAGATGTTAAGTGTCATGTACAAAACATTTCAAAAAATTTGTAAGATATAAAGATTTTGTACGGAATTTAAATCATCTGTTTGTTTTGAGTTATTGTCTTTCTCAGACAAAGTGAGACAAAGCGAAGCACGATTCCAATTTTTTTTTTCCTGAGTCGGTCAGATCTAAAGCCAGGCGACCATCAAAGTCACAAGGGCGAATATTACAATACTTTTTATCATTCATATACAAGAGGTAAAAATGTGTGACGCATTGGTTTTTTTTTTTTGGTACTGAGATATAAAACACTGTATTTAAAAATTGTTATAGTCCAACTGCTATAATATTTAATTAATTTATTATTTTTTTGTCTATTAGATTCTTAAGATTATTTTTAAAAGTCTGAGTATTTTGGAAAATACAATTTTTTTTCCAGTGAACATTGTTAAAGTTGGCAGTTGTATAAAAAAAGACGGTGCATAATGTTCGAAAAAAAAATCATACTTATTTTGATTGTATCATCTATTTCAAATTTTCATATCAGAATTCACAATATATTGATCGAATTCGCCATTCATCTCATAACTCAATACTTTTAACAGCTCGATTTTATTTGGAAATAAAGTCTTAAGAAAATAAAATATTTTGTTATTTCACCTCAATTTAAGAACTTTTTTTCCACTAACTTATCATTGCTTGTATTACGAAGATATCTTTTCCTTATTTCAAACCAGACTTCTAGAAAATTCCTTGCCATGTAGAAAATGCATGCAAAACAATTTTTAGAAGTTCTAACCGTAGCGTTTTCGTGAAGCATAGCAGTTACTGTTTATCGCAAAATAAATCAGTTATTGCCTTTTATCCATTTGGGAATAGCTTTATCTGTTTTTCCATCAGTTCCACTAAGTATGAAAAATATCGATAGTCTACATATTGTTCGAAAATGGAAGCAACACACTAAATCAGTTGATGTTATTTTTGAGAGACATATATTTTACCTATCATCTTCTTTCTTTAACGTACAAAACTGCTTTCGCAATAAATTTAACTTCACATTTTATCTATTATGAACTAAAGGTTTCTAGAAATATGTGCTCTTATCTTTTTAGCATTTCTTGTATATTGATATCGTTTGTTTTCAAGGGCTTTGTAGTAATGTATTGCCTTTGAATAAGTCATATTTATGTACATATGAAGGCACTTTCTTTTAAAATAGAAATTACTGAAAAATAATTAGAAATAGATATATAGGATGTAATTTTTTAAAAACCAAAATAAGATTTATCTATGGAAAACTGACATAAAAACAATAAAAACAGCTTTAACTATCTTTATGTTCTTCTGTTATCACTCCAAACAATTTTTAAAAATTATATGTAGCAATTCTTGTACAAAACGGAATCAAATTTTAAATAATGTTACTTTTATTTTGTCATTCTCTATTCTTAATGAATTGAATAACGTAATCTACATTTGACCTTTTCTTTCTTCTCTTGGTACAGACGCTGTACCAAGAGAATTTTCTTCTCGGCGCACAGGCTGGTACAGATGTTGCATCACTTGGTCATTAAATTTTCACTTCTCTAAAAAAAATTAATTTGTCTTTTTTAACCACCTTGATGATAGATTTGCTTCTCTATATTAACCCTTGGAGGACGACTGTCACACGCGTGTGCTCGTAGCGTTAAGCGTGCGGCCGTCCTCAAAGTGTTAAAAACTTATAATAAAACATTAAACTGTATATTAATGGTAATTTCAGCTTTTAGAGGTGGGTTAAAATTGTCCCTCCATGCATTATAAGCTATGCAAAAAGTTTAACAGTTTTTAACCTACCCGACCTCAAAGAGTAAACGTGTTAAACCCTTCCTTACCACAGCATCTGTGAAATTATCTGAAGGTGTTTGTCTGGCAACAAATTCTTCTCGCAGATCAGTAGATCCCTTCAGTGAAGCCGCCTCCTTTCCTCTAATATGGAATGGAATTTTACAATCTAGTTTTGCCCCCATTTTCCCAACCAATCTGAATAATGAACATTGAATTCTGGCTCCACTTTCCATTATTGACCAAAATACACAGTTCACCATAATTATCACCATTCATTTTGCATTTGAGCTATACAATTTACGATAATGGGTATGCTTACAGGTATTACCGAATGGGCATGCCACGTTTATTACGAACGAAATACTATCTTCAATCACTCTAATACAGGTTAAACACACAAATCGGAAAAATTTTGCGTCATTATCATCACCATATTGTGCATGAGCATTGCATTCCCCTAAAGGTCAGTTAGGAAGTCCCAGTTGGACTGTAATGAAACTGGGAATTGCACCTCTTCTCCCAAACAAGAGCAATTCCGAGTGAAGTGAAAACACTTAAACCCTTCCTCGCCAGTGCATTTGCGGATCTACCAGAAGGTGTTCGTCCAACAACGAATCCTTCTCTGGACCGATCTGACCCCTCCCCCTCTTGTGCCCAACAAGGAATGGATTTTTCCAGCCCCCATTTTCTACGGGCCAGAGAAGAAAGCGAAAGAGCCATTCTTCGGGAGAAGGCAGTTTTATGGCGCCGCTTCCGTTTGTTCATCGCCGCGAGTTTCCTTGTCGAACACGACGGGGACCATTTGTCGGGGGGTCGAGCAGGGGGGTGGGCAAAGAAAAGATGACGACGCGTTGTTTGTCTCTCATTGCTTGTTGCGCCGGAAAGAGGTGATTTTCTCCCACAATTTCGGCGATTTATTGTTCCGACAAAGGACGGCATCCCTCGCTGATCACACGCACGAGAGGAAGGAAATAAAGGTAAAGGATTGTTTCGTTGCCGGACGAATTCTTGGCGATGTTTCTTCATCTTTTTTTCTTGCAGGTCCGAAGGGTAACTTCGATATCGATCTGGAAGCACAGATGGGATAGATTCGGTGGATGGAATATAACGCAACATCCCTTTTGTTCTAGATCGTCAATAAATAATTTGTCTTTATAATATCTGTATGAGAAATAAATTTATAAATACTGATGTGTAGGAATAAGGAAATAGATTTATAAATATTATTATGTGGATACAAGAAAATATTCCTCGTGTTGCTTCAAAAAGGGGCGTTAATATAACTAGACTAAACTAAGGAAATAGATTGATAAATATTTTATGTGGGTATAACAAAATAAATTGATAAATATTGGTATGTAGGTATAAGAAAATAAATTGTAGATTATTGATATGTAGTTATAAGAGAAATATATAGATAAATATTGCTATGTAGGTACAAGGAAATAGATTGGAAATTCTTCATATAGACTTTGTACTCAGTTGTATTATTGAGAATCAACTCCAAATTACACATTTTGACAGGTGGCTGTTTTCGCAAAATATTACCAAAAATAATAATGATGCTGCATTTTTGCAAAGTTAATTATGGCTAAAGTTAATAGGTAGTCCGTTGTACAAATGGTTAGAAATGACTCAATTTTGTTATTAATAGGGTATGGTACAGTTTGTAATAGTGAGCCAGAAATCCAAAACACGGTGATTGGTTCCCAATAGCATAATTGTCTAATGGAGTCAAACCATGTTCGCTGTATAAACTCAAACCACTGCACATTTTGCAAGAAGGAAAAAGATCAAGACATCCAAACACAAGGAAAGACAACATGTATCGAGATGCTATTTGAAATGCTCTGTTAATTTAACAAGATGTTTGTCTAAAGAATTTCCAATAGAACATTTCGGCTTTTCTATTCAATTTTAAATTTTACTAAAAAATATGAATTTTACTCTCCGATTCTCATCAACACTGACTCCAAAATGAATAAATCATTAACCTTTGTTTCATGAATCTACTCACTCGTCATTTGCAATTAGGTTATATAGATAAAGAAATGAGAACTTGAGAAGGAGAGAGACGCATTTTTAATGCAAACATGGTATATCATTTCAAGTGTTGATGCGTAGCATCGGCTTAGGATCACTCCCAGGGTGTAATAGGAGAAACTTTAGATTAAAAAGTGAAATAAAATCACAATTATTTTGTCTTAGTATTGTCGCTTAAGATTGATTCCAGGAGAATATATACTCCTTGACTCCTTCTCCTTTGCTACGCCATTGATGCATAGCCATCAAGAAAAGAGAAGTCATAAAGTTTTATGATTTTTTTAAGTATGAAGCGGTATAAAAAAGCTTCGAGAACAGCTCTGCTGTCCAGAAACTATATTTATCTACGTGGTCAGGCTGTCAGCTTCCAAGTAGTTTCCTTGCACCGTGACACACCACTTCTGGAATGTGTCCTGTAATTCCACCGCGAAGTGCGCCAAGTGCCTTCCGCAATTCGCGTTGGATCTCCGCGATGGATCTTTGGTCGTCTTCCGCTCTTGAAGTGCGTGTGCCACTCGAAACTCCTTGCAAGATTCATGGCAGCATCGCCGTTCACAATTTCACGTTCTCTCTTTGTTTGTTCAGAACGCAATTGTAGTAATTCACGTGATCGCAAAAGCACGAGCTGCGCAGCTACCGATTCGCACAGTGCGACGTCTCTTGGTACAACCTTAAACGCGTATACTTGCGGCCATCCTATGCATGAGGAAGGTTTGATGATCACGTGAGCAATAAACTGCTCCTACGAGGCGAACAGCAATTGCTAATTATACAATCTCAGCCGAATGCAATAGCACATTAATGAGAAGAAAAGAAAGAAGGAAAGAAAGAAAGAAGGGTTAAAAGTCAATGTCAACCAAAAATGCGCCCCAATGTAAGCTTTAAGAAAACAAAATTTGAAAGGAAGCAGCTACCAAACCGCAAAGCTATTTCCTCTGAGGCATCGGCGGAAAAATCGGTTTGTAGGCCCAGCAACACCTATAAACCTTTAATGTAATGAGAAAATGAGCAGGTCACTTGGTATACTAACTTATGAATGTCAATGCTCTTTATGGCTCTGTGTGCAGCTTTGGGCTGCTATCCGTTTGTATGCTACAGAACTAGTCTCGTAATCTTTTGATATCACTTCGTAATAGATCGGAAATGTCTTCAACCAACATCGGTTAATCAGTAAGTTTTCTGTAAAACATGATACGCCACAAGCATATAGACAGATATACCAATAAAGCCAAAATTAAAAAAAGAAAGCAATACAAGCAATCCTATAGTAATTTGAAGTAAACGAAAAACAGACAACAAAAACAAGGAATCCATTCTAGTTCACTTTTTCAAGGGCTAGAAACTATTCGAAATGGATTCAAAAGAATATTTAGGGAATTTTCTGTAGAAGCATGCCTATTTTAGGCTAAGACAGAGCTTCTCATAGCCCGAACTCCCCAAAAAAAGAGAAACCAAGTAGCAAATCCACAAGAACAAACATCAAAAGAAAAAGGAAAAAACATTAAATACGCTAATAAGACCAACAAAATATTAGCCATCAAGCTTAATTAATAAGCTTTCATAAGGTAAAATAAAAAAAACTTACCCACAAGCATATACACGCAGTGTGAAGCGCCTCTGTAGTGCTTTATACCAGTATATTTTGTAATACAAAATATGCTTGCTATTATAACGATACATTTTTAGAGCATACAAAAAGTATATAAAAAATACAAGTGTTGAGTAATAAAAATTTATCATGGCTATTTAAATTAATAATTATTTATATATATAAAATATAATACACAAAGAAAAAAAGAGGAATAAAAAAGACTTATAAAACAAAAAAATGACGGGAGGCTGTCTTTTTTAAACAGCAGCTGATGTTAAAGGCGTAGGACTACTTTATTCGGGTGACTCTTTTGTTTCTCGAAGTTACTCTCAAGTCTCTTTTGTTTCTCGAAGTTACTCTCAATTCTCTTTTGTTTCTGATCAATCTCTCTCTTTTCAATTCATGTGTATTTTTGCAGCTCGGTAGTCACTGAACTACAATTCCGATTTTCATTTTTTAAAGCTTCTGTTGTTACCCTTTATCTCTAAAATAAGACATTAGTTATGCTTTTAACATATGTAGTTACCGAGATAGAGAGCATCTAGCATACCAAGTTTTGTGGCGTTTTAGCGTGTGAATCAATTTCCTTCCTGAGACCCCGATGGGAGGAACGTGCTCCTACGTTAAAATGTAGGAATACCAATGGAATATTGCTTATGAGAGGAGATGATTGCCTGCGAACATTAAAACCCGCAGATAAAAAATATTTAGGAAGAGGTTGCCGAATTCGGACGGTCAGAACATTTTTTAATATACAGTGATGGAGAAGTTATTGTGATTTTTTTAAAAGTACTAGAATTTTTTGTAGTTTATTTATCTTCAAAACAATGTAATTAACTTTTTGTGAAATACATTTTAAAGCAGAAGAAAAATGACTTGAACAAATTTTATCATAGGTCCAATTAAGGAAACTGCTTGCCTAGATTGGACTACCAATTTCTTTAAGCACAGTTATAGAAAAAGTGCTGTCGATTCTCAAATTCACACCAATGTGTGAATCCGAGTATAACATGTATGCACTGTATCAGTTTTTCTTCTTAATTTGTTTCTTCACATATGATACAAAACTAAGTGACCTTAGATTTTGTTCTTCTTGAAGCAACACTTGATGTCTTCATTGTTTTCTGGGGGTTTTTATGATTTAGCTTAGTCTACTTCCTTAATAACTACTAGGACTGCTACTGATTATAACTGCTTTCTGGGCTATTCCTATAGTTCAAAATAATAATCCCATAGATTTCAACAATCCAATTTAAGCAACGTTTTGTGGCCCATTCAAAAGAACTTTTAGGCAAAAACAAAAAAATATTCCACTAACCTTATCTTTAAACTTTTTTTAATGAAATTATTACAGTAAAATGTATTTAAACAAGTTTTCCATCGGAGGATATAATAAAATATTTTTTCTACTTAATTTAAAGCAAGGTAAGGGCTTAAGTCTTTTGTTAAAATACTTAATTGATGCTGTCTAACTATAAACACTTGTTCTTTAAGGCCACGTAAGAAAGAATCCGTACATCACATTTGCATCATTATAACTTAATTTGCCTATTTTACGGCCCAAATATTTAATTGAATTAAAGTTATGATACCGCTCCATTCTGTCCAAATTCCGCAACTCTTTCTTATACATATTACATTATACAGCAATTAACTGGACACTTTTAGCAACATCGATAGAGAATTTGTATATTCTCGGATTCCGAATCCTTCTGCGCTTTTGCGCATGCGCCGGGCGGAGTTGTTTTCACCAAAATAGGGGGAAAGTGAAGAATAGAGGGGAAGATGTTTACATTTCACTGAGCGTGACTTAATAAAGAACTCCGGAAATGCGCTCATCTTACTCATTGCCTGTCACCCCTTTCTGGAGTAAAATCGTCCAAAAGTGCTAGCCTCGGATATTGAAACGATCAGTACGAATTTATTCACAGCAGTATAAAACAGACTCTAAAGGAAAGCACGAGACTTGCAATAAAAGTTTAATGCTTAGAAACCGAATTCCACCTCAAATACATGCATGCAACAACAAAAAAAATTCTTCTCTCACTTATACATTTCTTCCCCACAGTACTATTTTACGTTATCTCCATGTTACTTAACTGAACACACACCATTAGATCCTTCCGCGTGTGGAAAGAATAAGGATGCATGATAGCACGTGTTATGCGGCTATCGTTGATTTCGCAAGAATCCTCCTCGGCAAATGCATATTGCTTCACTATCCTCGCCTCCATATCGATTAAACTTGAAGAACCTCTTACGAGAGTAAATGATAACGTTCTGTCTTCCAGATGGTACCTGTTTAGTCGTCTCAAATAATTTGTTTTATTCGGCTTTCGAAATTGTTTTGTGTGCTAGTTTTGCTGCCACGCTCTATGTAATTCGCAGAAATGATGCTTAAATGTTATCAACTTCGGGTTAATAAATTAATAATTTAACACAGAATCAAGACTCAGGGCAGGACAGAACAAAAGCGGGGCCTGGTGCAAAGTTGATTTGCGGGGCCTTGGATTTCCTAAACAAAATAATTTATTGCATTTTGTTACTTATTGCACCGCACAAATTGGAATATTGAGGACTTAAGGAATACGTGAAATTGATAAATAAATAATGTGATTTATGAACGATTTTTAAAGTGATTAAAATGTTAATTTACAAAAATAATTCAAAATAATAGAGAAAAATCATTATTTTGAATCGTGAGAAGATTTTTCTGACGAGATTTTACGACGGCCATTGATAAGGACAACATATGTTTCAGAACATTCACACAATTTGAATGCAGTTCAGATAAATTAAGTTACAAATAAATATTATAACATTATGATCCTGTTATGCAAAACTTAATGACAAATTTTAATTTCACTAAATAAATCAATGCAATTCATTTTGTCTTGGAAAGTCGAATTTAAGTCTCTATGTTTTCAGATAGTTAGTGAATATCATCCCAATTACATAAAAATTCCTACGATGTTCCATATTCGTGATAAATTTCCAATCTCTTCTTAAAAGAAAAAATGTCACTATAGATTATGACTAGAAAATATTGAATTAAATCGCTGATCAATTTCTTAAAAAAAACTGTTCATTTTTACTTTCTCGTATACGAAGTATACAAAGAGAAAGTATTGTAATCATCAAAAAAATTCGAACTCGAGATTTTGACGGATCTCCACGTTTTAGACCTCCCTGAGTCCGAAAAACAGAATTTGGGAATTATGTCTGTATGTCTGTCTGTGTGTGTGTCTGTCTGTGAACACGATAACTCGAAAACTATTAGAGCTACGGGGATGAAATTTGGTATGTGGTCTTTAAACATAATTTGTAGGTTTCTATCAAATTTTGGACAAAATCCGTCAACGGGAAGTCTGTCTATTTGTATGTCCGCGGTCATGTGAACGCTATAACTCAAAAACTTGAATAGCTAAATGGATAAAATTTGGTACACAGTTTTATCGTTATGAATGTATGTCCGTATAAAAGTTTGGGCCAAATCCGTCAAAAAGAGGCGCGTTCAAATTGCATATTCAATTTCTTTTAATCCGATTCTCATGCGCATGCGTATTGGTAGCAATCTGTTATTGTTGTAAATTTTATTTGCAACAATAAATAATGTTTTCAAGCATCGCTTTTGCAATTGTTACGGTTGTGGTAGTATAAATTGTTTTCTTGGGAATTCAATTCCAAAGCAGAATTTTCACTTTAGTATTCATTGCATTACCTATTTTATCGCACCTGCTTCAAAGTAATATTTTTTTGAAACGTGGCAACAGATATTTGATTTCAGGTTTGTTTGTTTTTTTGTTTTATTTTCTCGTATACGAAGTATACAAAGAGAAAGTATTGTAATCGTCAAAAAAATTCGAACTCGAGATTTTGACGAATCTCCACTTAGAAAGTATACGAGAAAGTTTAGGGGAGACCACTCCCGCTGGTTTTCTCACCAAATTCTTTTAGTTTTAATTCAGGTGTTACTTTTAACTAACTCTTCCACTATTTCCTCTGTAGTTATAAAAAGAAGATATGAATCCCGATGCACGATACTTTTCAAAAAATTTTAAAAGGACTTTTAAATGTGAATTTGTATCTATATCTATATTAGAATTTAGAAACATCTGGCTCGCAATATTTACTTCATTTAGTATGTCAAACCAAATAACTAAAGTTAATAAAAATTCAAATGAAATTTATTTTCGATTTATTGGATTTATGATTTCTTTTTCATGTCAATATTATATTCATAAAGAAAATTCTAAGCTATAAAATATTGTGATACTTGATTGTGATCTCACAGATTTCACACTTTTGAAGCGACATTCCCTCGTCTTTTCTGACAATGGTTTTGGATTAAGATATATAAAGTGAAAAAAGTGCTTTTTTAATGTATACCAGCACATTACAGAACTTGCAAAAATATTATATATGCTTTCATATAAGTCACAAAAAATGAGTATACAGAGTAGAAGGTTTTGAAATGTCTCTTAAGAACGAAATTCAAATTAAGACTTCTGCAGAGTATATAGTGTGGTTGGGAATTCTTTGCAAGATAAGGGCTTTTGTAAACCTTTATGCAAAACCTCTCATAGTAGATCCGTTATAGTTAGAAATACCATAATTTGTTTGGTTGAGATCCGGACACTTCGGGGCGAGGGGGCAAAGTATAATATAAAATTCTAAAACCTGTTTGCCGACGACCCCCTTCATAACACTAGCACAGAGTTTGTGGAAGTGAGAAAAAAATTTAAGACGTCAGAATGCAAAGAATCTACAATTTTTATTAATTTTGGTAATTCCGAATTATAGTAATGAAAAGCAGAATTAAAACAAAACTGCCAAAACTTTTAATTTTTCATTAACAAAGGACAATGAATTTTCTTTCATCGGCGGAACGGCGTTGGCTTTTGTGCTCTCTATTATAATCAAAAATTTTTCTCGCCTCATTCACTGGCATAAATTCAGACATTTTGAAGATCTGGACATTATTTCTGACGTGAGCTCGAAATCCGGAGGTATGGTAATCCTAGTTATAGTACCACTGTCTATACAGTTCCCATGATATAATTCCTCCTTTTCTGATAGGCTTTCAATTTTAACTGATAACCCCTTTTTCTGTCGAGTATTTTAACGTTGAAAAACAAATCGTTCTTGTATACTCGTATCACTTTCAGAGTCAACTACATTAACTTATCTTAAAATAACAGATAATTGTTCGTGATGACTCTGGAGTGCAATCTAATAAAATTGTGAAATATTTAGCTTTTTTATTTAAATATATTTACTTTCTGACTTTTTTTTTATCCAGAGCTCATTTTTTTTATCAGAGCTTTCTATCAGTTCGTCTTGCATTCTACGAGATAAATAGGAACGCGATGCTGATTTCACACAACGATCCAAATATTGTTTCATGATTGGATGAAATATTGCAAGTAATTCTATGAAATCTAAGAAATTACCTTTGTGTGGTTTATATAAAGCATCGCTACTTCCCTTGAGTGCTAACTTATGCTCTGATAAATATAAAATTAAAGCCAGTATTCGTTCCTAAACACACTTTATTCAGTGTGTTTCGGTTTTAGTTATTTTTCATGTTCTCTGCCATAGTGTTTCCCAGTTTGAAATTCTTTTTATACAGTAAATTATCTTTCATGACTTTTTAATCGCGATCATGAATGAAACTCAAACATTAAGTTAAACACAAAGAAGTGGTATTTGAGAGTGGCACAGGAGAAACCATCCCATCCTCGTTCTTGATGTTCCTCATTCTTTAATTTTCTTAAATAATTTCAGAAAAACTTCTGCTATTTTTATCAATCGAAAAACAGTACATTATATCACGCCATTTTGTATGATAGCCGTTCTAAATTTATAAGTTATAATTTCAGGCCAATTACTAGGATCATCGCTATCGACATTTCGTTTTCAATTCTTTGTTGATCCTGTTGAAGCTGCGATCCTTTGACTAATTCATTTTGTTCGTTATTCAACACTGACAAAACAATCCACCGTTTATAGATTTCCCTCGTAAGGAAACATAATTATGTTTTCTTTTTTCAGTTTTGTTATAATGGCTTTCCTCTTCATTAAGACGAAAGCTGTCTTTATGATGATTAGGATTGTTTTCGCGGATGTCATACGGCGTAATTTGATTTGCGCGATTTCGATTTTTCAATAACTGTTAATTATATTTTTGTCAGTTAGTTGGACATTTTCGGTTTTAAAAAATTTTGCAAGGGAGTTCCTCCTGTTCTCAGCAATTTTCTTTCTTTTTCTGTGTTTTTCTTAAATTTATTAGAACCATTATTTTCTTCCGGCATCTCCGTTCCTAGTCATATTCAGAAAATGTACAAAAATAATATTAAATAATATTAATAATATTATAATATTAATATAAATAATATTAATGTAAAAAAATTAAGAACTTTTTCAGTAGTATGATTACAACGAAGAAATATATCATTTAGTAATTTTCAGTACTTAATATATTATATTAAAGATTTGTCTTCCCTTTAAATACGAATGTTTTTATTCATTTCCCCACCAAACGTACGATGTACTATCATCCGTTACAACGCAAGTATAATGAAACACATTGTTTTTAATTTTCTTACTCTGTTTTGACTTATTAGTGAGATTCAAAGCCCCCAACCTTGCCTTTGATTGGTCGACTTGAAATGTGCACATATCACGTGATTATATTCAAATGTATGTGTATTCGGATTAAAATAAAAAATTATAAGGCATTTTTTATTTGCAAAATCAGTCATCTGCGCGGAGCCTTTAGAAAACGCGGGGCCTAGTGCGGTCGCACCGCCCTCCGGCCGGCCCTGTCAAGACTAATAAAGCAAAATTAATTTAAGATAAGACTGAAAAATTCGATATCAAGAGTAATCTGTCGCATTATCTGCCGTATTCATTATATAATAATTTATTTTTAGCTAATTATCCACAAATGGGAAAATTATATCAATGGATTGCAAAACGGAATTTAATTGTAATGAACTCGGGATACATAACAGGATATCCAAAACTTTTGAAGTCACCATTTCAAAATGCCTAAAAAGCTCTATGACTGCTGCCATTAAGAGAGGAAAAATACCTTTCAGACTGCAAGAACTTTACTTACAGCTTCATTTTGCCAACAAAAAATGAAATTTATTTGTTTTAATACTTCGTGTATAAAAAAATATTTAATTAATGTTAAACAACAAAGTATAGCATCGTTTTTCTTTTACACGTTTAAAATATTTGCGTTAGTACATTAATACAGCTTTTTCTTACAAAGATAAAAAAAAACTGTCAGTTTATCAGATACAATGTATTTACGTTGCTTTAATAGTTTTCTTAAAAAATAATGTCCGATCCAGTCCTTAATTTCACTAAGATACGCTCAAGTATTAAATAATAAATATTGCTGCGTAAATAAATTGCTTTCTTCTGAGGAATAAATTAATTCAGTTCCTGAGATTCTAATATTACACTAAAAAAGCTGCATTAGCGAAAAAAAGCAATTATATTAATGAGTCTTAGAGTATATTTACTTGATACTTCATTTTCTTCAGTGTTAGTGTATTTAAAATTTGTTAATTAATCTTCTATTCTTTCTCTTTCTTTCTCGTGTCAAAAAAGACTGAAATAATAATAAATGATATCGAATAACATTAATTATGCATGCACATCCCAACAAAACTTGGATTTAGAAAAACTAAAGTTTTCAAAACGCAAATGGAAAAAAAGGCTTTTTGTGGGCAAGAAATCTTCTACATACTTTTCTTTCTGCTGTCCTGTTTGTTTAAAAATACAGAATAGTTGCAAGGTTTGCAGCACAGGAATTGTAAAGATGGATGCATTCGTTTGTTTGTATAAAGAAATAAAAACTTAAAATACTTTTATTATTTTTTTTGTTCTGAAAGAATTTGGAATTCTTAATGTCTTAATTTTAGTGGAAAACTTTTAAGCTTTCATTTTACATCATGGCGTTTTTTATTACTGTTTTACTATAGTTCAAATACAGTTGAAAATCAAAACCATTTAAAATGTTTTTTCTTCAAACAGTTGGTTCAAAAATTGCTAGAATGACACAAGAATAATTACTCTCGCCAGATCATTTGTATGTGTCAATGTGTCAAGGGGGATTCTTTTATAAAATAAAGTTTTCTTGTGCAGACTTTTCATTATGATGTTAAATGCACAAGAGTTATATAACAGTGAAATTGATGCGATTGATTGTCAGTGACTAAGGCAAATAATGAACTTAAAATAATATATTAAACTAGATTTTGAACTAAGCCTCCGTGAGTAAAGTTTTATGGCGCAATAACCGTGTTTGGTCATGCAAATGGTATAGGCCAAGCATATTATGCAGTGCAATCGCAATTGAAAATTATGTAAGTCTAGGAAAATCAATCATCTCCTAAATAGGTCACTTCACAGGTTATCGTAATCCTGTCATAAACCTCACTGATTATGTTATGTAGCGTATAACTGCGTGTTGTGTTAACGGTGTTGTCTCGTCAAGCCGTGCATCTTAGCAAGATGCACAGCGGATACAAAAAACGATTCGGCGCTACACTCTTGACGAGTATCGCATAAGGATGAATTCACTACACTAAAGCAAGCATCTCAGCCCTCTTGAAGCTTCAATGAGGAGTTTTTATGAGAGGAAGAAAAAAAAACTAATTTTTCCGTAACCAATAACGAATATTCCTGATTTTTTCGCATCTGGTGTGAACATGCGGTCGTCTCATGTTCAAATTCCTTTTGTAAAAGCGTGGAAAATTGAGATAATAGTAGGAATTTAACTTTTCGAAAAAGACGGAACGTTCAACAAGCAATATTGTACTATTTATGCGTTATCCATGGCGTAATGCATTAATAGTTCCGCCATGATTCACGCAACAATTATTGCCATGGTACCAACATGGCAATTCAATGCTTATGGGCCAAATTTCATTTTTCAGTCAGCGAGAAATTGCTGGCAACACTTAGCTATCTTGTTGACGACGGCAATTACACTATTTAAATTCCATTCTGTTTGTTATTTTATATTGATTAGTTATCGATATAGATTTTTATTTAAGTTTTCGAAAAAGAACAATTAACATGCAATATTGTACTATTTATACGTTATTCCTGATAAATATTCTATGAATAATTTTTTTAAATTTTTGATTTATCACTTTTAAAATTAATTTGCAATATTCTTCAGATTCTGCCTTGATGCTGATCATTAAAAATTTCACTGTCATTTTTTTTATTTAGCGAAAAATTAAAAATAATGAATTAATTTTTAATTAAAATATACTTTTCATTATATACAAAACAATGCTTTTTTTTTTATTTAACTCTAAAAATGTTTTTTTCTTCCAGAGTGGAAAAACTTTCAAAGCAAGGGATATCCATGGTCAAGGCAAGTTCATTTATTTGCAATTTCTTTTATTCCTTTTATTAATTTTTGAATTTAAATTATTTGCCACGTCAAGCAACTCGTGTTATTAAAGAGGAAGGTTTAACTTGTGAAACAAGTGCGACAAAAAATTAATTTATTGAGAAGACGTCTTGGAAGGAAATTTAGTTGGTCTGATTTTCTTCGTCAACAGGAGAGCTGAGTACTATTAATTCTTGCTGATTGAAAAGCGAAATTAGTTCGTGTCTATTGAATTGAATCGTGCAATAATTGTTGCGTGAACCATGATGCAACTATTAATGCATTACGTCATGGATAACGCATAAATAGTACAATATTGCTTGTTGAACGTTCTGTCTTTTTCGAAAAGTTAAATAAAATTATGTATCGGTAACTTGTTAAAATAAAATAATAAACGAAATTATAGACTAGTAAAATTTATTATTTGACTTTAAATGTCAGTGTACTAATCATTTTTAGAAACATTTTTTTTAAATTGTAAGTATGTATGATATATGTTTACTCACAAAATTGATTTCCCAAAAAGCATTTTGAAGGAGAGAAAAATCGTGAAACTATCATAGGTATGAAAAGAATCAACTCAGGAATAATTAATATAGGAAGTACACAAATGGGTCACCAACAAAGGGATGCAATTATGCATTTGCTAGATGTCTTCAAAATAAACAGCTATTTAAATAAAGAATTGCAGAAAAAATTGTATTGCTGAATTTTTCCAAAATCAATTTCGAAACCGAATTGTTTCTAAGAATCATAATTATTGAATTCACCGACACCTTTTATGATATACAGTATTTAAAAAGTATCCTTCCCACAAAAAGAGAATTAAAAAAGAAGACTGAAATAAATTATTTCATTTGATAATTACCGTTAAGTTTTTTTCTAAGCAACTCTTATCATCCACGAGAAAAAAAATTCATTAATTTATTTTATGTTTTATTGAAATGAAAATGAAATTTGAATTGATTGAAAAATGAGCTAAGTACCTTCGCTATATTTAATCATTAAATTGGATTAAATTCAAAACGAGCGTAGACTTTTTATTCCGGAAAATATTTTATACATTTTGGGAAGGAATGTTCATCTTAATAATTGGGTGGATACAGTAGGAAACCAACTCCAAAAAAAAAAATCATTTTTTAAAAATATAGTTGTTATAGCACAACATTACTGTAAAAGTGCTAATGTTATAGTATTCCAACATTAATTATTAATTTATAAACAGTTTGTTGTGGGAGAGATTGAAATTAATTGGATTTTGCATAGCGAACTGCACTCACTTGAGAATAGTTTCAAATATTCTGCCAAAACTCCAATTAATGGCGGATGACATTCCATTGTATAACTGTATTATCGCTAAATTTGATGTCAAGGTCGGAGGTCATTGGCTTGCATAAAATAAGAATCTCTGTAAATCTCTATCTAATCGTCAGACTAACAAGGCAGGGAAACAGTCTTAAAAATTCGCAACACTTCTCACCTCTTCGAAGACTGCATATCCTGGCACTCTCCTTACATAGAACTATGATCAAGTAGCCCGGTATGGAGCTAAACGATTAATGTGGATGACTTTTGGCTTGGCGTTGGGCGACCTCTGAACTCTGCAGACAATATCGTTCAGTTTCTTGACAATAGTATCAGGTCCTTCCCAGTTCTGCTGCAGCTTCGAGCTCAGACCTCTCGGTCGCTTCGGGTTATACATCCAGACTTGATCACCCTCCTTAAAATGGTGGTATGTTGCTGTGGAGTCGTAACGAGTCTTCATTCGTTACGACTAGGATTCAATGTTGGTGCGGGTGTCCCAATCCCGAGGTACCCAGGGATCTTTACTCCCTTCAAGTTTACCCTCCTCTCGTCTTGTGCTTCGGGTTTTTGATTTTTTTCATCCCTCGACGGCAAGCGAGGAAGCTCTCCA
Organism: Araneus ventricosus; assembly: GCA_013235015.1. Lineage (NCBI taxonomy): Eukaryota > Metazoa > Arthropoda > Arachnida > Araneae > Araneidae > Araneus > Araneus ventricosus. The sequence continues at coordinate 333,298 of BGPR01000404.1, read as the reverse complement.
TGAGAAGCTTTGCCGATTTCTGCTTCTCATGGACAGCCTAAGACCCCACATGTTTGCCGTGTGTGGCGATCCATTAGACGGGTGATGCACTGTTGGTCCCCGGTGTATCAATTCGGCTAGTGACTAACCCCCTGTCGGGTGTGGTTGGTTCCTCCGGGGCCCGAATTTCTTTGCCTTTATTGCATGGGTTTTTCTAACATTCTGCCACATTTACCTATTACAGAAGATACAAGATTTCTCATCTTATATACACCAAAGACTATCTATAAAGTTTCACCTTTTCTTGTTCGAAGATTAACATCACCAATAATTGGAGAAATTGAAGATACGAAAAGCTTCCGTCTGGTGATCTCCTTATTGCGGCAGCATCTAGGATACAGATTTCTGTCATGCAGTCTATAGAGAAACTTGGTGATTTCCCAATTGAGGCGACTCCTCACAGTACTTTGAATTACTCTCGAAGCGTAATCTCTGAACCGGATCTTTTCGACTGTTCGGAATCTCAACTGAATCAAGAATTGGAATCATAAAATGTTTGCGCAGCCCACCGAATAAAAGTTAAGCGTAATGGCTCTCCGATTCCGACAAAACATGTCATCCTGACTTTTTGCAGTCCAGAACTGCCAAAATCTATATATGCAGGTTATGTTCATGCCAGAATTAAACCTTATGTTCTGAATCCTCTGAGTTGCTTTAACTATCAGAGATTCGGACATTCGCAGGGTACTTGCAAAGGTACTAGCCGTTGTGCGAAATGTTCGGGTAATGATCATGACACTTCAGTTTGTGTTTCCGAGACTTTCAAATGTTTTAACTGCTCTGGTTCCCATCCTGCTTATTCTCGTGACTGTAGCAAATGAAAAATAGAGAAAGAGGTTCAAAGCCACAAAGTTAAAAGAAATATTTCGGATGTGGAAGCGAAAAGGATGGTTTCAGACAGGACACCCAAACCTGGTATTTCTTACAGTGTTGCTATGCGGCCGACATTAAAATCTACTGGTGCTCAAACAAAGATTACAGATATTATCACCTTAAATAAAGAGTCTCCTCCTTCCATTCATCCAAAGATTTCTTACGATAAATTGGCTCTTGTGTCAGAGAACAAGAGCAACCAAACACAAAAGCAAAGTAAAAAGAATGAAATTGAGGCTGCCGCTTCTTCAAACAAAATCCTCCGACATAATTTCTACCTCTCAGTCTGAGTTTACTTCATCTCGTATTCCAAAAAAGAAGCGAAGGAGAACTAAAACACTTTCAAATCTAAATGTTCCCATGCCTGAGGGCCCTCCTGAGCCTCCAAAGCCTCCGGGCCCTTCTGACAACACAGGCCCTTATGATGTTGTTTTAAAAATTTACTCTTCTGCATCTGATCTTTTATATGTAGATATGGACCAACGTCCATCTAACCCACCGTCTCCAGGCGGTCAAGTGAGGCCGCGGTGGCCTAGTGGTAAGGTCTCGACCTCAGGACCGGAGGGTCGAAACCCGATTCCACTGAAGATCCGCCGTGTATGGGGTCTGTTGCACGTTAAATCATACGTAGTGGTCAAACGTCCTCCCGTTGGTGTGGCGTGGAAGTTTGGAGAGGGGGTGCCAGCTCAGGTGTCGTCCTCGTCATCTGATCGAGGTTCAAAATTACGAGGTCCGTCCCAAAATAGCCCTCGTGTTGCTCAAAACGGGACGTTAATATATAACTAAACCAGGCGGTCAAGTATAGACTGGCCTTTCTTTAAATTTTTTTAACGCGTGGTTTTATTTCGTGGAATTGTCGTGGTTACCGTACCAAAACTGGTGACATAAAATCACTTTTAAATTATTTCAAACCTGCCTGTTTTGCTCTACAAGAGACGTATTTAAAACCTTTCATTGCAACTAAAATACCAGGGTATAATTGCGTAAGCAAAGATATGGATGCGAATGGCCCTGTCTCAGGGGATGTCTGCATTTTTACTTCCAACTCCTATCTTAGCACGCCTCTTGTGCTGCATACTAACTTTCAGGCTGTTGCCATTCGTGTCCATGTCAAGACTTTAGTAACGGTCTGCTGCGTATATCTCCCTCCACGTGATATCATCTCACAGGACGAACTAAACTATGGTAGATCAGATTCCTGAGCCTTTCATCTTGCTCTGTGACTTCAACTGACACAGTATCCTGTGAGGAAATGAGGATACTAACTCTCGGGGCCAACAGATTGAGCAGTTGATTTCTGATCACTATCTCTGCCTGATGAACAGCGACGAAAAGACGTATTTTCATGCCCCCACTCGCACATTTCATGCACTAGATCTTGCCATCTGCTCACCTGCTCTGCTACCCTCTTTTGACTTTCACAGTCGGAAGTGATCTTTATAATAGTGATCACTTTCCGATGTTCATTGCCCATGCTGATAGCCGCACACCGCCCATCAATTCACATATTCCAGCGGGCAGACTGGGGCGTCTTTAAGCAGTTAACCACAATTACTGATGCAACGATTGACTGTGTGGATATATCTGATACCTTTACTCAAGTCACTGAAACAATACTTTATGCAGCTGATGTTGCGATCCCCAAGAGTTCTTCTCGACCACGTAAGCATTCCAAGCTTTGGTAGAATGAGGCCTGCCGTGAAGTGGAGAAAGCACAGAATAGGTTCTGAGGTATTTTGAGACGACGTCCAAGAACAGAAAATTTAGTTGCATTTAAACGTGTAAAAGCATTTGCTCGAAAAGTTCGAAGACGCAGCGAGAGAGAGTACTGGATTAAATATGTGTGTCTTATTACACCCAGTACACCTAATAGATATTTATGCAAGAAGGTCAAGGCAGCAAACAGACTCTATCAGGAATTTACGATTCCTATTTTGAAGACTATGCTGTCATTTATTCATTACCACGAGATATTGCCAATGTTCTTGGTGAAACATTTTCTAAGGTCTCTAGTTCAGTCTGTTATAACCCTACGTTTCTAGCTATTAAAACCTGTGCTGAGCGACAATCAATTACCTTCAAAACACGTCAGATCCTTCCATATAATTCTCCTTTTGAGATGTTTGAGTTGGAAAAAGCACTCTTAAAGTCTCGTAACACCAGCCCAGGACCCGATAGAATTTCTTGCCACATGCTCTGTCATCTAAGTACCTCCTCTCTCTCCAATATTCTTCGTCTTTTTAATTGAGTTTGGACAGAGGGAATTTTTCCTATGTAATGGTAGAAAGCCATTGTGGAAAGCAATAAGGTTATATTTTATGCAATGGTATACATTACATAAAATTGGCTTCCGCAAAGGCAGATCTACTCTTGACAACATACTTAAATTGGAGACTGAATTTCGCAACGCTCTTTTGCGGAGGAATCATTTAGTCTCCATTTTCATAGATATTGAAAAGGCTTACCATTAAACCTGGCGTTATGGCATACTTCGAGCCCTCTTTTAATTTGGTTTCGTGGTCAGTTATCGCTTTTTATTAAAAATATTTTATCTCGTGTTTTTAAGGTCAGAATTGGATCAACGGTTTCTGACCCCTTTGTTCAACTAGAGGGTGTTCCCCAGGGCAGCGGTTTGAGCATAACTCTTTTTACTGCCCATATTTCCCGAATTCTTTTAAACCTTCCATCATCGGTTCCAGGCACATTATATGTTGACGATTTACAGATTTCATGCCAGGGATAGAATATGAGATTAATTGAAAGGCAGCTGCAGACTACTATGAATGAACAATCTTGTCAAAGAGTGCGATCAGAATGGTTATACAATTTCACCGAGTTGTTGTGTCCATTTCTGCAGAAAACGCAGTCCTCTCCCTGAAACTGAAATTTATATTCGTGGCGGGATTATTCCTGTAGTCCCCAATGTGCGATTTCTAGGAGTACTTTTTGACCAGAAAACTTTCTTTCCAGCATCACATTTTATTTGTACGAAAGAAATGTGAAAAATTGCTGAACATTCTCGAAGTTCTGTCTAATACATCTTGGGGTGCCGATAAGACTTCATTACTCAGATCGTACGAGGCTTTAATCTGGTCTCGAATAGACTATGGTTGTATAGCATATGGTTCTGCCATCAATTCTGCTTTGAAAAAGCTTCACTCAGTACATCACTCTGCTCTAAGAATTTCTTCTGGAGCTTTTCGCACATCACCTGTCCAAAGCTTGTACATGGTTTGTCATCAACTTCCACTTTCTTTACGTCGTCAAAAGTTATCATTGCAATATTATTTTAAAATTTTATCCTCAACTAATCTTCCTTTGCAACATAACACTGTCGTAGGCTTTATAATGCCCGTCCTACAGGTATTCGTCCTTTTATGGAAAGCATGAAACTTATTCTTTCAGACACAAACCTTGCTGATACAAGGGTTCTACTTTCTGAACCTTTCTGCTTTCCTCCTTGGAATGTAACATCCGTTGCTCACATGAATCCCTTCATTGGTTTTAATAAAGCTCATGCTGATCCATTCATTTTTCAGCAACTGTATCTTACTCATCGTTCTCAGTATGATAATTATAAAGCAATCTTTACAGATGGTTCGAAAATGGCTCATCATGTTGGCTTCGGAGTCATAATTGATGAGGACACATACAGCCACACTCTCCCGATATATAGTTCAGTATTTACCGCTGAAGTGACAGCGTATTTCTTCATACGAATAACCGTAGTTTTTGCTTGTATACTGATAACATGAGTGTTTTGCAACAACTGCAAAATTTTGGTTTCTTTCTTGTCACCCGGCCGTTGCACAAATCATGGTACAGCTTTCGTCACTGAAGAATAGAGGTTTTGATATAATGTTCTGCTGGGTCCCTGTTGGCATCAAAGGCAATGAGTTAGTGGACCACGCTGCAAAATCGGCTACAATACCTTTCCCTTTCCATGTTCCCTTTTGCGACGTGTCAGGGTATATCAAACGATATATCTATACAAAGTGGCAAGAGGTTTTGGACACATAAGTTAACAATAAGTTACATTCCATTTTTTGGTTTTTAAAAAATTGCTCAGTATCATTGAACCAATGCATAGATGTAAAATTAACTCGTCTGCGCATTGGCCTTACTAGATATACGCATCAACATTTATTATTTGGAGAACAAGCCCCCATTTGCACGAACTGTGGTGTGGTCAATTCTGTTACCCACATTCTAACTGAGTGCTCGAATTTCTCCACTCATCGTTTAACATACTTCAACTCATCTGTTTTACCCTTACAAGACTTGGTGGGCGAAGCACCCCACCCTAAACTTTTTGGGTTTTTAAAAGCCATTGGCTTTTTCTGTGCTATCTAAAATTTTAATATTTTTACCATGCCTTCATTCTTTTTAACTTGCCTCTGTTTTCCAACTAGTGACGTACATTTTATTTTCGTTCTGTTGAATCATCTTTTTTTTAAATCTGATTTTATATCTGGTCTTAATAGATCTTGTGTTTGGCGCAGTTTGTCCAAATCTGGACCTTGTGCCAATAAAAATATATCATTATCAATCTCGGAACGAGTCAATTTGTCGCCAAGTTTAGCGCCAAGCATCCAATAAGAACTTCTGTAAATCTCTCTTTCCAACCATAAGACTAACAAGGCAGGGAAAACGACATTACAGATTCGTAACAATACTCTTGGTGGGAAAAGCGAGTTGATATCTTGCGGTATTGGACTGTTTGGGACGGGAGACGGTAGTTCGTGTTTCTTGACAATACACACAGTAACTTGTAACAAGCAATTATAGTCAAACTCATATCTTGGGTTCAGTAATAAGATGTGTTTATATTTACTTACCCTTTAATACATACCCATACTGGAATAATTATGTTTATTTTGAAATATTATTGCAGATAAATAATAATGTTTGTTGAAAACTTGTTGTTTTGTAACAAAAAACGGGTAAAAATGGAAGATCAGACTTCTGTTTAGTGAATCCAAAACAGTAATATATATATGTGTTATCAGACGAGGCAAGTGATGCCGAAAATGTATACGGAATAAGTAATGATGTTTACAATGAATTATTTAATAAGAAGACAAATACCCGCATCGTGCTCAACTGATGGTAAATCTGGAGTTATATTTACCACGGTAACGTGCTGACTTCGGTAGGGGAATTTAGATTGCAATAGTGGCGCTGAACATTTTCACATATGCTGTAATAATTCTCCAACTATCTTTTCATGGACGATTAAACAATGGATTGCATTTTAAACAATGGATTCTGATGTGCCATTTGAAGTTCAGGATCGCAGAATGGCATTAATAATATCGTTTAATTTTATTTTATTTTATGACTTAAAAATATGCATTAATACCACATGCATTTGACAGTATACCGTCCTTAATGTATAGCGGCATGGTGGAGAATTATTACGGCATGAAAATATTCATCAGCTATCCTTTCATGGACTGTATAACAATGGGGTTGTACCAAAATTCTGTTGTCAAGTTAAATTAGGAATCGCAGAATGGCATTAATAATATAAGACTTAATAATATGTATACGATAGAAAAGTATATGATAATGACTTAAAAATATATATTAATGCCATATGCTTTTGATGGCATACCGTCCTTAATGTGTTAAGATGCATACTAAAAAATACCTGTTGACAACTACATACGGCAATCAGCGTATAATTATGATGGCAAATTCTTGTGTTCTTAGTGATATAGGAACGTCTTGTGTTCTTAGTGATATA
>BGPR01000404.1:278999-326627 GCA_013235015.1 Araneus ventricosus | reverse complement strand
GTGTTCTTAGTGATATAGGAACGTCTTGTGTTCTTAGTGATATAGGATTGCATTTCTATAAAGATGGCAAGTTAAGGCCAGTACCACTTTCAAAAATAAAATTCGCCTATTTCTGTAGAATATGCATAAGTTTATAATTCTTGCCGTGTCTTGTAAAGCAAGAGATTACGTAAATGTAATACTCTTCATGGGATTTAAAGATGCAAATTGTGTAATCTCGTAACTTAACGACATCTTACGAAACATAAAATTTCGAAAACATTATGAAAGATTAAGATTTTCCTCAAAGCGTCGATAATCTTCTTATAGATTGAGCGCAAAATCTACAGTTTAATCTGGAATTACTACATGAATATTTAACAGCATTCTGGGGATTTCCAGTTATCTTAAGAACACTTTCTCTTAGAGATGCATATTGCGTCAGAAAACCGAGATTGAAACTTTAAAATATGAATGAACTCATCATTGGCTGTAGAGAGCTGCTAGTTTTCAGGTAGCCAGTATTTAGGAATTTTCGAAACCGTGATATATTCAGGTAGCTCAAAAGACCGAAACTGCCCAAATAGTTTCGAATGGAATCAATAAAAAACTTCAAAATTACTTTTTCCACTGAAGCTGTGTTACTTCTGTTTCTTGATCGTGTGATTTTGGTATTTTCCTGCAATAATTTCGATAGCCATAATACGAAGGAAACTATTTTTAAGGCATCGTAAAATTCGAAACATTGTCCATGTCAAAATTTTTCCGTCATCTTTATTAAAAGAAATAATTCATTACGCTCCCAGCGTATCTGCAAATGCATGGCAGAAAAATGGTTTTGAAACACCGTGGCCTCAAATATTTGCTGGAATAAAAAAAAATGAAAATAACCAAGGTTATTCTTTCCATCCAAAACAACATTCCATTACAATAAAAATTCAAAGCAAAGCATCATTTGAACAGTTGAAACAGGTTACAGATAAAAAGATAATGAAAAGGAAAAATGAAATATGATTTAAAAACTCCTTGGATACAACAATAATATACATCATGATCCAAAACTTGTCATTATCAATACCAAACAAAATTTGTATTTAATACAAGACCAAATAGCTTGCCCACAACTAAATACAGAGTGGAAATAAATTAATATCCAAAATGAATCCATAAGTTATTGGACCCATTTCAAAAATTAATTTCATGAATTTAATACTGTTACAACAACGGTTTTTTTTAATGAGAGTGCATTTTAAAAAGATTTTGTCAGATAGGAAACCCGCCGTTACGGTGGTCTAGGTGGTCGTAAATTATTGGACATCTCCCATTTTTGAGAGCCATTATCTGCGAAACTATTAAAGCTAGAAGAAAAACAAAAGCATGTGTTTGTAGGAAATTTTACGCTGTATATTTTTTTAATCAATTGTAATTCGAAAACGGAATAGTTTTCAAGATAGTCAAGAAAAACTAAAAAAGGAAACCAGAAAATTCGCACCAGCTTCTGCTGGTTGGTAGCCATTGCGTATAGAGAAAAATCTCTCTATGCGCAATCTCTCCCTGAACCAAATTTAGAACGCCGTAATGGTACGCCACCTATCTGAAAAAAACTTTATTTACTCTCTCATTTTAAAAAAACGAAGTTGCAACATTATTAGTTTTTTTAATTAATTTTTGAAATGGGTCCAATAATTTATAACCACTCCTTATGTTTAATATTTCCCCAGGACTAAATTAATGTAGTAATAAAAAATGTATATGTGATCACCAGTTACGAAAAATAGCTTTTGTAAGGAATGCCTGAGTATGAATTATTTTAATATTATATCTAATTCCCCTTTGCATTGTATGTTATAGCCTGGCACTACGAAGAATAATGCAAGCTACTTAGACGAAGTATAAAACAGAGTCCTTTATTGAAACGACGTGCATTGTGTAGAAATTCGATGTTCGCCACTTCCGAACACAGCCTGAAATGAAAATTGGGGAAATTCACCATCTGAAGTGAGCGTCGAAAGTCACGTGCACTACTACTAGTCTTTAAAAACACTATTTTATTAATAAGTTGTAAGACATAGTTACAAACATTGCATGTCGTGGTGGTAGAGGCGAAAAAAGGAAGGCTGGTTTATTACACAATTTTATGCACTGTGCATAAACGTTCTGAACAAAATTCGTATCTTTCCCATGGGGGGATATAGACTCATCAGCAATACTTTTTGTGCCTGACATCTGGTTAATTTGATAGAAAATAGAAAACTTGAATCGAAGATAATTCAAGTTTGAACTAGTTGGGTTTACCAAAAGATTTTATCGCTTGCATATTTACTTTTCGTCCAGGGAATTTCTTTACAGCCCAGAGAAGTACCATTCATCAGATAATTACTTTTTTCCAACATCCTCCCCACCTTATATCAGTATAATAACTGCATATTGATTGCAATGCTGCTTGTAAAAGTCAAACGACAGTTTCCTCAGAAAGTAACAGTATAATGCAACTACATTTTTAAGACCCTTCAATAAATGCGTTCTGCTATTTCCACATATTGGTGAATTTGTGTCATCCGAAAAGCTGCCAAAGCCCTGGTAGCTTTGCAAATCTTTGAGTAATTACCATTTCTCATCTCAATTAGCCGAATCAATTGTAAAACCTTAATATTTAATTAAATGACGAGAAAAACCATTGAAGATGTTTACGATCCTGTGTTCCCCTTTGATTCGTGACGCTTTGAACTCTTCCTAATTAAGAGAGCAAACATCGAGCAGTTGCTGTTTGCAGAAAAAGAAACGGAACAACTGCTGCCTTTCTTGACGCGCCTGCCACCTAGAGTTAGTAAATATCCGCTCATTGTTTACAAACTTATGACTGCCAAAGCACTCAGTCAGTGTCAGCGCGACAAAGAGTTCGCCAAAAGAATTAATCCGAAGTTAAGCGCACTGTTCACTGTAACTGTGCCCTTTTCTGTTAAGAGATCAAAGCAAAATTCCTCTCATCTTCTAATTAAGATCATTTATTTGAGTTTTCTTGTTCTTCACTATTTTAATTGACTATTTTTGTTGCACTGAGAAACTTTGCAGATATTAATTTAATTAAAAGCGTAGCATGAAAGTTGTTATTTATTCAGCAGCTTGTGAGCATAATTATTAACAAAAAGAATCGTCAACCACTTTTTAATGGCATCGTATACTGTTCTTGAAATACAAATGAATGTGTGGTATAATCGGAATATAGCCTGTTAAGATGGCAATAAAGTGGTTGATCGGTTAACCAGCATAATCCGTTCAAAGACGATCTTCGTTATCCGGTCATTGTTTTACCATAGATTTTTATAATAAATAAATTAGTTCGTTCTGTACACCCACAAAATAAATGATAAAATACATTATCCCGTATTCCGTTTATTTGCGTGAAATTATAGTAATAAATATTTTACATAATAACATAATACAACCAGCTTTTTTTAATAAAGACTCCAGAGAAGCTCTCGACAAGATTCAGATAGAATGAAATCAAATATGAAGGGTTATAATTAATGTCGCCTATTCAGAAGGATCTCAAGATTGTTTGGTGGCTCTAAACGAAACAAAATTTCACTAGAATGTGACTAGAAGTTCACTAGAAGACAAGTGATACGCTTTGCAAAAACAAAACAAAAAGTTAAAATTTCGTCAATAGGTTAAGCTGCGCCAATTCCTGTGCATCAGATTGCTTCGGAGCTATCTCTGTTGTATTGCTATCTGAAATGCAATTTTAACAATAATAAAATGAATCGCCCTTCGTTTATTTTACAAAACATCTGCAAAAATCCCTTGGATCTTGGCGCAGCGACCGAGTGACGAAAATTATAACTCCTTTTTTTATTTTTACAGAGCGCATTACTTGTACGACACACGAGTGAAATTTTGTTTCGTTTGGAGCGATAGAATTTGCTCTAGAACGTTCTGCTCTGGCGAACTTTAATTATAATAACTCTTTATAACTAACTCAATGATTGAGTCAAATGTGTCAAGATATCAATCTGAAAACTAGTCAAAAACCATTCTAAAAATTCATTCATTGAAGTTCCCATTTTTTTATTTCGTTTCGATTTCTGTCATTACTTGACGGATTCGCTGCTCTTGGCAGAACTTCAGTATTCTACTTTCATCTGTCCTGCGGCAGATGCCCTTCTACAAATCGTAACCACATTATGCCTTCTTGCGTTAGTTCCGAGTAATATTCGTTATCAAAACATAGGGAAGATCTTCATGATAGGAACATGGATTCCGATCGTGAAATTCTTTTGCGAATGTATTCTTTCCCCGATTTGTACGAAGTCCTGACTTTTCGTTAATTGATCAATTCAGTGTATTTAATTTTATTCGGTGATGAAATCATCCACTGTATTTCGTAATGAGAAAATATTAATTCTATTAATACTAATCAGTTTTTCGTGAGATTTCTTCCGTTATTAACAAAAGCAAGAAAAGAAACGTCTCAACACATAATAAACACATTGTTCGTAAGAAAATGTCCTTTTAAATGATCTTGCACGGATATTCCGTGTAGTATTGATTTGTGAGTTCTCATTTACAAAATATTTTGTATTTCCTAGAAAAAAGGCAAATTTAAGACGTTTTAGGGGAAAAAAGTTTAAATTTCCCATGCCAAAAATATTTATTCAAATGTAAATTTTCTGGCTCTATTGATTTTCAGTTCATTAAATTAAATTCTCCGTAGAAGTTATTTTGCATATTTAAAGTTGCATTTCATTTAAAATTAAATTTCTTTGTGTCTACATTTGCTCGATTCATTTTCTAAAGCCTGGATCTAATCTCCTTGAACGGAGTTTATGTAAATATCTAAAGTACTATTAGGTGTGTATCTTTATTATTTGAACTAGATTCTGAACAAATAAATATTTCGCGATATTCACGTATGCAGATTTAACAGCTTTCAACCATTACTGGAATTAATATTTGAATAATTTAAGCCAAAATTAATTTTTACGTTAATGTAAACAATAAGAGTACCTTTAGAACGCAGCTGTGATATTTTTGAAAAGATATTACATCAAAATATTTTTCTTTAAAACGTAGATGTTAAGTGTGTTTATTAAATGAAGTATATATCCTTATATTTAAACATATTATGCTTCATACTTAGTAATTTCCGATAATTTTTAATCGGGAAAATCATATTAAAAATCAAATTTTTAATCAAATGAAACTCAGAAAACCTACACATCTAAGGTATTCTTTAAAAATTCCAGTCCAAAAATTGCTGTCTTTATAACGGTTACAGAATGTTCTCTGTTTTTAATTCTTTTCCAAGATTGGGAAAAAAGACGAATTTACTTGAATTTTCAATAAAATGGCCCAAAAGTCTCGCGGTTTTTTTTAACAAACGGTTAATAATCACATTTTAAAATTTATCTGATTTAACTCTATCTAAAATTAGTTAAATCTAAATCTATCTAAAATTCTCAGTGAAGTTGAAAGAATCTAGCAACTTTTTTAAATTTCTTTTTAAGCACGTAATTCATCAGCGCATTCTACACATTCGACTGCATTATTTTATCGACCGCATTAGAGCTATTTCTCCTTAAACAGGACTTATTGAAAAAGGATTTCTAAGCAAAAATTGCAAACATTTTCTAAACGACTAACAACGAAGAATCAATTGATTAACATAAAATTAAAACTTGAAAGTAACGTGTTCCTATTTTTAAACGCTTCACTCTTCCAAAGCTACACTCTAACAATCTTTCAAAACAAGCTTTATAAAGCAATCCTAGTTCTTGAAACCAGAATTTTGCTCCTCCTTTAAAACATACATTAAACTTTATAAAAATTTAAATAATCAGATTCCGTGACGAGTCGATTCCTCACAGAATATTTTTTTTTTTCATTCTATTTTTCGAACGGAATAATCGAGACGGAACGCGTTCACAGCTACTCAAGATTCGATACGAAACAAAATTAACATCTTGAATCCGCGCAGCTGGGTTTGACAGGATCGCAGCCACCTCCCTCCCCCTCTACCCTAGAATCGTCTGATAAAGAATCTTCGAAGAAGAAAACCGCTCAAATAGAACGACAGTGGCATGCCATCACCTTCCACGCGTCAGAGAGAATCAATACAACAAAAGGAAGCCAGCTGAATTTGCACTGAGAGAGAATGATTCATTTTTGTTTTGGTGTTCGCTTTCTCTGTTGTTTTGGCGTCGGGTTACACGACGCAGTTTGGATCTTTATCACCACAGTGCGGTTCACGGTTTTTGTTTCGTTTCGTTTAATTTTTATGCTTTTTTTCTAGCAGATGGTCCATCTAGAAAATGATAAGGTTTTTGACTTTTTGTACCTCGTTCCTCCCTGCATAAGATAAATGGTTTAGACTACGATAAAACATGTGCCCGCATTTTAATGAGATTAAACATTACCGTTGGGTTGTTGCAGGGTGATTAAGCGGAGTTGAGAGGGGGAGAAGGAAGTTTTTTCAGGTCGTTTGCTTTTTTTTCCACTACTTTGAGAGTAATTATTTTCGTCAGGAATTTTTACCCTAACGGGGGTTTTAATGTAGTGACTTCTGCTGGCTGAAATGATAAAAACTTTTTTATGGCTAATGAATTAAATGTCTCTTGTAATTTTCATCAAATATACACAGGAGATCTGAAATTGCATTTGACATTTATTTCTTGTTTAAGAATATTAATAGCAAATTAATTCGATTTTCTTTCACTTTCTGGTATATTTGATCGTTTTTGTTTGCTTTTTAAGTTTTTCAGTTTATAAAGTTATAAATAATATTCCGCCTCGCGAATAACATTTTTTAAACCTTTTTACAAGTTTGTTCTGTTTATCTATACATACGATTAAAAATAATTAAGCTTTATTTATTATATATTCAAATAAGTAACCAAGTAACAAATCCGCGCGCTTAATGAATATACAAGTGGTTTCCCTATATGGAAGTACACGAGAAAGTTAAGAAAAAATTACAAAGTGTTTTTTTCTTATAATACTGAAAGAAAAATTTTCTTAATGAACTCTATGCATATTTTGAATTTACAATGTTAAATAGAGAAAAAAAACTATGCATAAACTAATGATATGCTTGGCTTTTACAATCGACAGCAGACTAAGCTACTTTTAATAGCGAGTAAATGAATAGACAGCATTTTTTGCAACCAGCTGAAAGAGCAAAATTTCTTTAGTGTATAAAAAGATACGTTCGCATATAAATTAATTAAAGTTTGCCAATAGAAGAATATGAAAGGATTTCTTTGCATCCATGTTATTTTCGTCCGTTCATATTTATAAAAGATCATCCATTAGCTAACAGTTGAAATAACAGTGAATTAAAGTTGCTGTTGAAGGACTTTTCAGATGTACTTCATGTATGAAATATTAGATTAGAGACACTGGATGTTCAAATTTAAACATCGTCCTGTAAAGGCATTTTTTTAGGGAAACAACTCTCTTGAAGTATTTATTGCTTATATTATCACATTTGTTTTATTGATAACAACTGCATTGATTGGAACACCTGAATGGCCTCTTCGATTTGTCTTCAGTTGAATTCATTATTGAACGAGTAGGTACTAAAATGCTGGGAAAATACTCACGAACATTATTTAACTGTCATCTAAATTGTGGTATCTCCTATTCAAAGAATTCGATTGCCAAATTTTTAACAAAGTTAAAAAAACTTCATTTGCTGAACATTTTTCATTTCATGCATTCTCCTCTCTAATTTTGTCTACTTCAGACAATCACTTGAAAACAATATCATTTATTTATTCACAAAATGCAAAATGTACATTAAATCACGTTCAAAGATACAGAAGCATAGCTTGAGCACGAATGTTTTCAAACAAATGAAACGAAGTGCATGATTTCAGAATTTGCCGTCATTTATCATTCATTTGAAACACAACTAAAGGATCATCTCTCATACTAACATCGCTCATTTTTCAAAACTGAAGTGGAATTCTTTGAATTCTTTTGATTTCGTTACTATCCCTTGCATTACTTTAAATTTTCTAAGCAATCAATTTCATTGCAAAGCAAATCTAGAATGAGGGACTAGTTTTTTTAACGATGACTCCGTTGGTAAAATTTCTGACATTTACAATCGGAATATACTAAAAAATTTAATCAAGTTAATCAAAAAGGTAATAGATATCTTTATAAAATCTTACAATGAGGAATAATATCGATAATAAATTAAACGTTATTTCTACTTTTTTGCATTAAGTAAATATCAGTGAAATTATCAAGCGAAACTCATCACTTTTTGTAATTCGCTTATTCGAAATTAATTGTATTCACTTACGAATATATTTCTTCTCACTTTCAGGAGTCTTCACATAAGCAATATACTCATCAAAATATTTTCTTGAGTCAAAAATTATTCTAAAATCAATGAATATATTTATGCAGAATAAATCAATCCGTTCAACTGCAGTAAAAGAAATGAAAATTCTTTTCACCTATTCTCAGCAATAACTTTAAAGAAATATATATTTTTTCAATGCTGTTTTATCTAAAAAGGATTATTCCGGATGTATATAAAAGGTTTTCTGCAATTACGAAGAACAGTGATCTTCCATAAAACTGCTCACATATTTATAAATCTGAATGAAAGCCCAGCATCATTTCTTTATCAGTTAGTTCAGTCAACACAGCTAAGCTGTGAAAGAGATTAAAAATATTTCGCCAACTAGTAACAACTACTCCATAGAAATGGAACGCCTTGAATATTTTAGTTGTTAAATCCCATTTCGTTCGAACTACAAGGAATTTTATTAGCGATAGTGAGAATGACTCATTTATCTTGTATAGTAAATCCTTGTCATCCTACAAATCTAAATAAAGGCAGAGCAAAATTTTACAGTACAATCTTATTTAATGGTTTTTTACTTTCTCGTATACCAAGCATACAAAGAGAAAGTATTGTAATAATCAAAAAATTCGAACTCGAGATTTTGACGAATCTCCACATTTTAGACCTCCCTGAGTCCGAAAAACACGATTTTGGAATTATGTCTGTCTGTCTGTGAACACGATAACTCGAAAACTATTAGAGCTACGGAGATGAAATTTGGTACGTGGTCTTTAAACATAATTTGTAGGTTTCTATCAAATTTTGGACAAAATCCTTCAACGGGAAGTCTGTCTGTCTGTTTCTCCGCGGTCATATGAACACTATAATTCAAAAACTTGAATAGGTAGATGGATAAAATTTGTACACAGCTTTGTCGTCATGACTGTAGGTCCGTATAAAATTTTGGGCCAAACCCGTCAACGGATTGACTGTCTGTCGGTCTGTATAATCGCATACTTGTTGAAACTAATTCTTTATCTCCATGCGCATGCGTACTGGTAACAATCTGTGTACGCGGATGGATTACGTGACTTCGTCCTTGAGCCGGCAAGAGTAGAAATCGGTACGCATCTCTTTGAATTTGATTCTTTACCTAAATATTTTCTGATAGTCATTGGATCCTGGGTTACAGTAGGTTCGAATTTTTTTTATCCACGCTGGGGGAGGGGAAACAGCATCTTTTTGGAGAAGTATACGAGAAAGTTTAGGGGAGACCACTCCCGCTGGTGTTTTTGGTCATACTCATCAGTGCAATCATACTAAGTTAAACAAGCAGATCGATTAGCAATTAGAAGCAAGTAGGAGTAGATGGATAAATTTGCTTAAATTTGAATATTCTTATCTGATCTAGCTTTATTGCGCAAAATTACAAAGCTTTATTTTCAAAGGATGGTCACCTGTCAGACCTCCCGAAGACATCACGTTCCTTTAAAGCGCGAAAGTAGATGTCAGTCGTGTAGAATCGATTGCCACAAACAGCATTTCGCTCTGAGCGTGCTTTGTTATATTTTATTTACCAAACAAATCATTTTCTATCCTTCGATTCCAAGATAGTCTATACTGCTTATACTAAATCGCTGATAGATTTTCAATTTTAACTTCCCTGGTTAAATCCTCCCGAAGAGTTCAAGTTCATGAAAAGCACAAAAACAGATGCCATTCTTAAAGAGTCAGTTGCAACATACAGCAATTCGCTTTGCATAAAAGAAGGCGCTTCTTTTATTTGCTAATCGAATCCTTTTCTATCCTTCGAATGTAAAATAATCTGTATTTCATCCACTCAATCGTCTGCAGATTTTAACATGCTACTATTCCCTGGTCCAAATCAAAACCAGATGGCACAGACGAAGATTTACTGCTTCACCACAATGCTCGATCTGCTGGTGAAAAACTTGTTAGACGCTCGAATGCAATTCTTCAGAGCCCCCAACTCTCGCGCGAAAGAACAATGGAACGTCCAGGAACCCCGACTTCCTTCTTCTAGGAGGGTGGACCTAAGGAGGATGGGATGCCTCCTAATTACCCGCCTTTATTGTTTTATTCTCCGATAAGGGCCCTGAAGACGAAGGGGACAAAGCACTTTTAGGTTAAGATAACGAATATTTAACCCCCGAATCTCATTAGAAATTTAAAAGGGGCATGCTTGTCATTAGGTCGGTGGAAGTAATTAGCCTCTATTATGAGACCTTTCCAACAAAGAACAAAAATCCGAAAGATAAAATTGCGACTCGGTTCTCGTCAAGTTTCGTTTTTTGAGATTTTTTTTCGAGGGCAACTTTCGCTGAGAATTCTGCTTGGGATGTCGTTCAGGATGGCTGAAATTGGATATTGTTTTAAAGTAAAGTTGTGGAAGTAAATTCTTAGGAAATAGTTTTCATTCTCGAGCTAATTGACTCTGCAGTTGAGTTTCGAGGGGTGTTTCTTTTCCCTCCTGAGGTTGTGCTGGTTCGGGAAAAGTTTTGAAAGGAAACTAACTTAGTGAATGAAGAAGATTTTGGAGAAGATTTGGAGTCTATAGAAAAATAGGTATCGAGTAAATTATTTCTCTACAGATGTCGAGATAAGAAAGTATTTCTTTCTCGAGGTAGATGGTGAGGAACTTGGAAAAAAGGGACATAAAAGCTGAGTTCATTGAACGCGTGTAACTTCGTAAACAAATTTGGAAACTGTCGGCGAAATAATTTTTAAAAAATGCTGACTTCCCTTTCAACAGTTTTTAGTTTTGTTTTCAGTAAGGATTCTTTTCAAATATGCTATTTCTGTGGCTTGGAACAAGAACGAACAATGTTATAATTGACAGTTTTGGGAAAGATGGCTGCAGAGACAAAATAGAATTAACTGAGGAGGACATTGTTCACGGAATTATTTTATTTGTAGGGTTACAGAAGCCTGACGACAGTGGTTTCTATGTTGGTTAAAATTTTAAAAATGAGAAAGTCAAAATAATTTCAAAAAAGTGATAAATTGACATTGGTTGTTATTGATTCTTTAAGTTATTGATTGATTAAACGGGGGGGAGGTCTGGCTGCGTGTACAACCAACCTTGGAGAGTTAAATATTGGCTGCCTTCCAATTTGTTATGCTATTGCTCACTGGCATGCGCATTTCTTTAACCTCGTAATTAGATGACACGCATTATTTGCGACTTGTGCTTTTATTTCAATTCATATAAGGCAGTAAACCACACCTGAGATGCTCACCGTGTGAAATGATTTTCATTTTTGACGTAGACTTGCGTCTCTCCATAGTGGTGTGTCGGGAAAGGAAAAAATTATGACGCTTTCCGTGGTATTTTTAAACGCTTATAGCTCCGAAGCCAAATAGCACAGAGAATTTGTTTTAGTTTCATTTAACAGAGAAATTTATTCATTTAACAGATTGGTTGATATTAAAGATTGCAAATAGAATTTTAGAATTTGGAATTTCCGTTTAGTCACAGTCGAGCTTTCGAAGTTGGTGAAAATCACTAAAATTTTGGTGACGTCACAACGACCAATGCGCGTGCACGCAGACTGACAATTCCTTCATCGATCTGAGGTTTACGCGAAATATTACTCAAGAATTGTTGAATTACGTTGAATTTTGTGCTAAAGTTAAACGCTTATAAATCCGTAACCAAATAACATAGAGAATTGGTTTTAGTTTAATTTAGCAGAGAAAAGTAGGCATTGAAGATTACAAAAATAATTTTAAAATTTGTGATTACGGTTTAGTCACAGTCTAGCTGCAAAGTTATTGAAAATCGCGAAGAATTTTGATGACTCACAGCGACCGATGCGCTCGCAGGCATCGGTTGTGAGCGGTATATTAACTGAATTTTAACAGATTAATAATTAATTGATTTCAGATTAATTAATTCATTTAACAGAGAAAGGTCATAGAGCATAGGTCAAAGTCACATAATTACTTCAGTCACAGAAAGTCACAGTTGAGTAATTGATTAATTAACTGTCCTTAATTAATTATTATTAACAATTGCTGATTTAATCGAGCTGTCCTTTCCATCTATTTAATTGTGTTGAGTTGGTTTTTGCTTCATTTAACAGAGAAAGGTCAAAGTCATATAGAGCTACTGTAGTCACATAGAACAACGTCACAGTTGAGTGAGGTAAGTGAGTCTACGCCCCTCAATCCCAGCGGCCGTTTCGCAGAGACAGCCTCCCGTCGATTTTTTTGTTGTTGTTGTTGTTTCTTTGACTTATTTATATCATATATTCTGTAATTCGATGCATGAATCAGACACGTCGTCGTATACGAAGGAGTTAATCAAGACACAAAAGGTAATAAATAAAGTCAAAATAATATTTGCCGTTGCACATTTTCATGTAACATGGTGAAAAAAAAATCATAATTTGTACAGGATAAGGGATTTCCTATTTATGAGAATAAATTATTCATGTGTGACTCAGTCACTTACAAATATATATGCGTATGAACCTGGCTCTCTGAAGAAACTACTTCAATGTATTTTTACCAGGTAATGAATTGTTCTTTTTAATTTTTAATCTAAGGACATTATGTCTTGGTTTCAAGCACAATTTTGTGTCATTCAAAGTGATGTAGTATAATATTATTTGGCATTTAGTTGATTGCATAGTAGTAGTAATCTTTAATCCCTTTAACAAGAATGACGTTCCTGATCTGTGCATCGAAGTGCAAAACTTTTGATGTTTAAATCTAATTAAGTCGAATTAGACAAATATCACTTGGATGCACTTAGATAACTCAAATGTCGTTTATATTCCTATATGGATTGAAATAATAATAAATTCCCTAAATAGGATGAGTAATCTAATTAGGAGGTTGGCTTTATGTTAACTGTATGTGAATAAACAATTTTTAGCCGTTTCTTCTTTTTTGCGTACTAGAATGATTTCATGGTACAGCAGTAAGCAAAGTAGTGTCAGTTGAAGGAAACTCTGTGCTGGTCAGAAAGCACCCTTTCCGATTAAGAAACTTAACTCTCTCTTTCCCCGACTGCCCTCGGAGATATCGAAATTAGCCATGTGCTCAATTCAATACATTGTTTTCCATTGGTTCATTTGGTGGCCAAGAGTGTTGTTATTTCGAGTACACCCAAAAACTTTTACAAGGGCTGCGTCATCATTTGCTAGTAAAACTGCCACTGTGAAAAAAAGGAAGCATTGAGATGGATTCTGCACATGCGCACTACGAATGTTTCTATCTCTCGCTGTTATATTCATTCAAATGATAGTCACACGAGCAAGAATTAACAAGAATTTGTACTATCAATACGTTACGAAACAATCAATATCAAGTCTTCTAATTTATTCTTTCTTTATTTCTCATTTTTATGGCAATGATTCATATTATTTTTTTATTATTTTGTGACGTTATCTATTTTTTTTTTTTTTTTGATGTGGAATCGTCAATACTTCATCACACTTCTGATGTAAAAAGCGTGTTAAAAAAGAAAAAAAAGCCCTCGGAACAATAAACTGTTCTTTTCACAGCAAAATTATTGGATATGCAGAGTAATTATTACTTTAAAGCCCATGCTTATGAATGATTGGAATAGAGAAGAAACATCCGTTAATACGTTTAAAATAGTAGCAAATATTCGATGTCCGAATGTATCTACAATTTCCTGCGTACTCACTGAGAGAAAATGTGCGGCTTCAAATAGGCAAGAGATTATCTCATCCTAGTTTGTTTATTAATGAGTAAAACTACGAAATCCGTTTAATTGTTTCTTGCTTCAGAGGATCAATTACAATAAGGTTGAACATCTAAACAAGAGTGTGCAAAACACCCTCATTTTATTATCTTACTAAAATACGTGCTTTCAATCAAAAATTCAGTGAAGTGAGTTTAATGTATTAGTGCATTTCCGTTCAACCATTTAAATCGTAAGATGGCCGGACGTCACTTACATTATTACTCCGTAATTGGCTGTGCACATATTAAGCATTTAATGCTCTATAAATAATGAATTTAATGTTTAATTTAACATTTAGCACATATTTAACAAGCGTAATTAAAGATAGCCGAGGCATTAATCGTCTTTATTAGTTTTCTAGAACCATCCTGATTATTAAATAAAGAACTCCGCTCGCTTTTAAAGCACCACACAGTAATGAATGCACAAACAAATGATGCTTAAACAGAACAAAACCGAAGGAGTGGGGGAATGCGATCAAATCAGGGATCGCAAATCCTGTCTTGAAAATACTTCAACAATTGGGGCTATGTTTGGAATGCAATACCAGTATAAGATTTCCCTGGAATTATCCCCGTTTAAACATTTGTTCAAGTGTTTTAATTCTCATAATCCAATTGTTTAATATTTATCGAGAAATATAAATTGAAATGCTTATTTCTACAATTTCTGATGGAATTTAGATCCAACTACAAATAAAAATAATTATTATGCAGCTTTGATAGCGTTGGCAAGACAAATGTTAGTTTTAAATATCAGTGTATGTCTGTAAATAAAGCAATGGAACCTTTAAGCCATCTAAATACAGCTACTTAAAACTTTAATAAGATGCTTTGTAGAAATTAATTTCAGTTATAGTTTGATAAAGGATAATCATTAGAGTTTTAGGCGTAGAATGTTATACAAGATATATTAAGAAACAATTTTGTATTTATAAGGTGAATTAATGCTCGCGTCACCCAATAAAGGGTCATCATTAGACCTTAAGACGTAGCAATGAGATTCAAGACAAGTTAAATATTTTCTATTAATAAAGTGCTCACGTGATACACGTCCAATGCGAAGTGCCAAATTAATTTTGGAATCCCAGGCATATCTCGCGGGAGTAAAACAGGACGTGACATCACAACACAGCGTTGAAGAAAAAGCAGTTAGTTAGCATGCGCAGTTACGATTGTCATGTGATTAGGATGTTGCATGAATCGACTCCAGTGCCGATGAAGATGGCCATTCTCTGGAAGCAAGCAAATAGATGTTTGGGTATTACATTTCGCGATAACATTCTTTTAAATTTCTGTAAACGCAATACAGTTTTTAACTGTATTTAATTATTTTTCATTGTCTAACATATGTATTTATTATTTTTAATGTTGATTAAATATTCATTTATTTAAAAGGGAAGTGATGGAAATTTTCCTTTACTTTTTATCTGTTTCGTATATTTTTAAAGTTTATTTTTCAGTTTTTGGATTAAAGCTGCTATTTTTTTATAATCAATAATTCTGTCTGAGATAAAAGAAACATTCGAAACTTTTTCTTGATTTTGATATCATATTTCTGAACACATAGGCCATATTTATATCAAAAGGCATTTAAATTCTCTGAAAGATTCGAAATGACTGTCATTCATTAGTTCATTATTCCACGACCTACAAATAACATTCATTTTAAAGTTTCATTGAATTAAAAACCATTTATTTAAGTTACATTCATTCCGAATCATTTTTTATAAATGAAATTTTTTATACACAGGGTGATCATAAATTATTGAATCCATTTCAAAAATCAATAAAAAAACTCATAATGTTGTCACTGCGTTTTTTAAATAGGAGAGTACTAGCTGAAAATGTTTTTTCAGATAGGTGGCGTACCATTACAGAGTTCTAAATTTGCTACAGCGAGATATTTCCATACACAATGGCTCTGATTAGCAGCAGCCTATGCGCGTTTTCTGATTTCTCTTTTTAGTTTTTCTTGAATATCTCGAAAACTCTTCAGTTTTCGAATTACAATTGATTTAAGAAATTAAAGAGTGTTAAATTCCCTGCAAATACATGCTTTAATTTTCTTCTAGCTTTAATAGTTTCGCAGATAATGGCCTCAAAAATGGGAGATGTCCAATACTTTACGACCACCTAGACCGCCGTAACGGCGCGTTACCTATCTAGCAAAATAAAACTTTTTTTTAATGCGCTTTCATTTTTTAAAAACGTAGTTGTAACATTATTAGTATTTTTATTATTAATTTTTGAAATGAATCCAATAATTTGCGACCATCTTGTATTATATTTAAAGTTGCTGATACTAAATAATTTTACATTTACGAAACATTCATTTATTGCTAAGATATTGTCTGCGATAAATGAATCAGATGCAATCTCAGAAGGAAAAAAACATAGTGACTGTATTCAAATAAAAAAATTGATATTGCAAAAGTAGCTAGTGAAATTTTAAAACTACATATTTTCCTAAATCTCTGAATGATGTTTCTAACAGTATGAAAAACAACTTCCAAAACCGAAAGATTAAAAGCTAGTTTTTATGTTAAATTCCTTTATTCCGTTTAGTGATTAAGGTTCCCAACTGCTTTGGCACGACAACAGAAGAAAAATCGCTCGCAAACTGCCCCATCCAATGCGCCTCTTACGGAATGCGGCTCAACAAAAGCCGTGACAAATTTTATCCTAAAGAGCGTGGAACACTTCCAGATCTTCCGCATAATTAAGAAAAGAAGCTGCGTGCACAAAAAGGATCGACGTGGAATATTCCCCGGGCCGTCTCCTGTGTTTTCTTTAACACACTTCATCAAGATGGAAAGGGAGACAATTTTACAATTCCTCGATCATTTTTCCCGCTCGAGATTAAAACTGACTCTGCTCGATGTTTTGGAAAACTAATAAATTACGATCCAGACAGGAAATGAATGACCTGTTAGTTCCACCGTTTTTTAAAAACGTCAGCAGGAAATGGCGTAGGCTGATCGATACGGCCCAGCCATGGTTCCAAGATAATGAAAACGGTTCACACCGATTACACAGTGCCGCTCGCTTCTCGAATCGTTGGATGGATTTTATCGGGTGAATCGCCACCGTGAAAGAAAATGAAGTGCCGAAGAATGGTCGAGTGTGAAATCCGAGTGAGATTAAGATCGGCTGTTTGGTCTTGAAGCCGGCCATGAGGTGCTGAGATAATAGAACTCGCAAATCATAACGTATCGCGACTATTAAAAAAATGGCTTTTAGTGAAAAGGCGGCCATTTGGGTAACGAATTGGAAGGATTTGTGTGGCGTCGTTAAGTGTAAAGATTGCTTTAAGTTGTGAGGAGGTAATAGCGCTAAAGTCAAAGATGTGTCAAGGGAACACGCGATCGGCCAAGACCATTCCTTTCTACAGCTGCGAACGTGTTAAAAATCGGGTAAATAGTTATTATTATGTGGAAAATGTTGTACGTCACTGTGGTATATCATCTTAAACATCCTCTGTTAACTGGGCTCTTTATTTGAGAAAAGTTCAAAATACAGAAACTCGTTCCCAGTAGTTTTTTTCTAATATTGCAATTGGAATATTCGTTGTCCTTGATCCTAATTCTGGTTCTATTCCAAAATGTGCTGTGTATGTAGTACTTCAACCTATGAATTTTGCATTTTGAGAATCTGTGCTTCAGTACTGCCGTCCGTCCATTCTCGTAACATGCAGTGGCTCCTAAAATTGAGAATGCACTACTCTCTCTGTCTTCATTAAAGGTGCTAAAATGTTATAATAAATTCACGTTTAAGCTTAAGAGTTGAAAGAATAATAACAGACACATGAAGAAACATATCAATCCTTTGTTCTTGTTTATACGTTTTATAATATTTATATTAACATAAACTTTATGTCAAAGTTGCAAATTTCTTAGTCACAAGATTGAGTATACAGTTAGTCGAACTCGTTAATAAAAAGAAAAATTACATAGACTAATATTTTATTGCATATCCTTATGCTTTCAAAACAGCTTATAAACAGCATGGGATTGAGTTAACAGAAGTTTGTGTCGCCTGAGGGGTTATTTTTGCCCATTCTTTTTGTAGCACAGTTTTTAAGTGTTCTTTATTCTTAATGTTCTGTTTCTGAGCAGATATTTCCAATTTAGATCGCTAATTTTCAATAACATTTAGATCTGGGGACTGAGGTGGAATATGCAATCGTATTTTATACTTGTATAATAACCGTAACTTCACGATTTCGGCTGTATGTTCAAGGTCGTTGTCTTGTTGAAAAACAGAATTTGATCCTGAACTCAATTTCTGTGCACTTAGTCTTAAATTTTTATTCAGTATATCCAAATATTTCATTTTATCTATTTGCCATCGATGAAAACCGAAATCCCCACTTCATTTCAAGACATAGAACCCCATGCAATGACTGAGCTTCCCTCATGCTTGACTGTAGGAATGGTGTTTGGGGCAAGTAGTTCAGAATCAGGCTTTAACCAAGCATAGATTTCGAACATTACTTCCAAAAATATTAAATTTACGTTTGTCTCCGAATATGACTTTATTCCAAAAATCTTCAGGCTTTGAAATATGCTTTTTAGCAAAAGCAATTCTTTTATCTCTATTGACTTTGGAAATGAAGGGTTTTTTATAGCTACAATTCCATTATAATTAGCTTTCCTCAGCACCCTTCTAAATGTTTCTACTGAATCACTCCTATCTATTGCTCTAGACGTCGATGTAACAATTTTTACAGCAATCAATTTAAAATTTTTTCGTATTTGTCTAAAAATGTTTCTCTTAGTCGTCGAACTGAGAATTTCTTTTCTTACTCTACCAGGCTTTATTTTATTATTTCAGACTTTTTGTACTTTTAGACGATTTTTTGTATGCATCCATGACTACTCCAAGCACTCTTTGCAAATTCACGTCGAGATTTGCTTTATTCAGACATTCGAATTACAAGTTTCGGGGTATCAACAAGTTATTATCATTTCCTCATTTTTGTTTCCTTGCTTAATACATTCTATAATGACCATTTTAACATTCCTGTAAGTATTAATATTAAATGAATATTTTACGGTGCTATTTTAGACGTTTAATGAAGAACATGAGTGGTGCATACTCTGTTTCGGAAGCCACTGTATGTTGATCAAGTTGCAGAGTTCTGCATTCCCCTGTGATTGTGGTTATCTTGGTCTTCCGGGTACTTTGAACTCGGCCCACAGATTTGAAAGTTCTTTGATCACTTATTAACCATAAATGCATTGCTGTCGCTCTAAAAAAATAGGAGATGTGTAAGTACCAAAGAATAAAGAAATAATAAATACAAGACATTCGAGAAACTCTTCTGAGGTCGGCACAAGAATTGTTGTTAACCATTGCAAAAACTTCTGGTTAGTTATTTACAAAATTTGAATGAAAAAGAAAGATTTATTTAGAAAATCTTTTGACTCTAGTCTTTTGGTTGAATCAATTATATTTTTTACGGTTCCAAACAAGAGTTAGGGTGGCAAATTTGTTTTGCGATTTTTTTAACTGGCAGAAATACTTAAATAATGGACTGAGAATCGAAGCTTAATGATAGTTTTAGTTTGTAGAAAGTATATCAAAAGAACGAAAAAAAAATTTAAATCTTGTTTTGACTCCTGTTTGAATTGAATATCAATACGAGTTAGTAAAATACTATATTCCACAGCATCGTAAAAAAGTCTCGAATTTTATTTTAAATAAGATGGTTCTGATCAATAAAATAAAACTCTTCAAATTATTCTTGAAGACACTGTCTAGACACCTTAAGAGCTTTTGTATGAATTCACTATTTTAATGATCCTGTCTTGTATCTAAAATCGAATTACAGAAGTTGTGTCTGACAATGCAAATGTTCAGAAATTTCCGCTTTTTCAATTTTATAGGAAACACAATTAGATTTCTGACAACTCAAAGCAAACTTGTTTTACATTTTATTATGCAAATAAATGCTTCTCAGCTGTGTATAATTTTACAAAAAATATATTGTTCGGCAGAAATTGTGATTCTTCTATAGTTTTATTAATTTGAAGAAAATATTTCGACATTCTGTTGGATTTTGCTTCAGACTACGGAAACTTAAAATAAATAAATTTGGCGTAGGGAATTTGCAATTTTACAAGGATTAAACTTCTGGACTCCAAACTTAAACAACAAAATAAAACTCGTATTTAAGTTACTTGTCATTTTCATCGAAAGTTGTAGTTTCTTCATTCGAGGGGGAAAACTAAGTTATAATCCTTTCAAGCCTAACGAAACTTCTAAGTATTAACATTTAATATCGAGATAAATACTATTAAAACAAGCCTTGAAAAAGCCCATTAATAAATACTTCTCAATTAATGTTTTAAAAATGACTTTTAGAATTAAAGACAGAATTAAAATTTGAAATGAGAGGTATTCAGCATGTTTCAAATAATAATGTCGAGTGAAATTTTAAAAGGAGGTATCAAATTGCCTTTTTTTCTTTCTTTACAGAGTTAACTTCGCAAAACCATTTTTCTTTACAGCTAATGCATTAAAAGTATTAATGCATAAATGTATGTAAATTTGCATTTTTCTTTATCTATGCTTTCAAACTCGCATAATTAAATCTCATTGTTACTGAGATCAAAAAGGATTCCTGCGTAGAGACAATAGATATTTCGCGAAAATAGGTCACACGTATCGACACCAACACATAATGGTAGCTTTTTCATAAAATCTTTCTTTTCTACTTAAGCCTATTTTACTTTGTAGTGCATCTAAAAGAATACTTTACAGAAATGAATGCGTTATATTATAAGAAATTCGAAAGACTGCTGTACTTTGATATTTGGTTTTTACACACTTCTATTTAATTTAGTTCTTTCATGTTTGCAAATTGGAATTTTATTAGCGATTTTTCGCCGACCTCTTAATGTGCTAGATTTTTGAAATATTATACATTTCTGTATTCTTGATGACAATACGTTATTTCAATATTAAACATCGATGAACTTAATTAAATTTTTATTCCCTATAAGTGGCGCAACCTGGAACTGTATTTGAGAAAGAATTTATCCAAGATTCCGTAATATTTTTAATAATGAATTATAAATTAAGACTTAGAAATAGAAAATAATTCAAATGAATTTTTTTTTCTTTTGTAGTAAATTAATAAAAGTTTTTTAAAAAAATAGTTTTTATTAAATTTATTGAGAGTGAACTTGATAGTGGGATTTCTGTAAACAGAAGTTATTTTATATACTTCGTTTTACTACATAAGAATCTAGTATTTTTAACTTGAGTTAGAAATATGCACTTATTATTGCATCATGTTTTTGTAACTTCGAATGCGAAAAACTACACATGGCCATAATGGCCATGCTGTCCGTCCAGACATGATATTTCTTCATATAAACATCAAAGCTATTTTCAATCAAATTGCTGCCATTCCATAACAGAAAGTAATGCAGGGTATTCTGGTATAAAAATTCTTCGAATCAACCCAAGAAATATATACCACGTGAGAGTATATGAATCAGATTTTGTTTTTCTTTCAA
This sequence comes from Araneus ventricosus, assembly GCA_013235015.1. NCBI lineage: Eukaryota > Metazoa > Arthropoda > Arachnida > Araneae > Araneidae > Araneus > Araneus ventricosus. The sequence continues at coordinate 305,078 of BGPR01000404.1, read as the reverse complement.
GGAAAAAAATAGATTTCAAAAACAATTTATGAACGTACTCTTTAAAAAAAATAAAGAATATACTTCTTTAGGGGAAAAAAAATAAATCCGAATTTTACTTTACGTACACCAGTTTTTCTGATATTTTCGTACAACGAAAAATAAATAAATCGCAACTCTTTCTTTTTTCGTAATGTTCTCTCTCAGAAGAAACAACACGAACAGTTTCATCCCCCCAAAAAAGCAAGCAACAAACTCCGGTGTTAAAGAAAAGAATCGAACATTAATTTCGCGAATAAAACGCGGGAAAAAACCCAACGACACCGCCATTCCGCTTTATTTTGCCGCCATAAATTCCACCGTCTTCATATCGAACAACCAACCTACCCGACCGACCCCTATTGGAATATAAGGGAGATGCAGCGATGATATCCCAAACCATATTTTCCTTCTTAGCCTTTCCTTCTTCAAAGGAACAAGCCTAGGAACAAGGCGATCGTTACCTTAAAGGATATTACGATAGAATATATGTGCTTGCCTTTGTGCACTTTTTTATTTCGGGCCAACTCTTTTCCTCCCCAAGGAAATCTACGGGAGACAAACATTCGGCGAGCGAAAAGAGATCTAGTGTAAGCCTTTCCCTCTTATTTCTTTTTCGCCAAATCGGGTAAAATTTCGCCTACTGTTTCTCAACGTTATCACCGGGATCTACACGATTTAAATGCGCTTAAAGGTCTACGAAGCAGAATGCTTTTGTTTGTTGCAGTGAAAGTGGAAATGCTATTTTCGGTGTGATATCCTTCCATGGTTTTGCCCATCAGCGAGCTAGTCTGATTTAGAATTTATGAGCCGTTCTGTTCATCCAATTCTCTTGCTGCCTTATATAAAGTTATACTGCTTTCACCCTTATGCAGTGTTTTGAGACGTCTGACGTGACTTAGACTTGAAACGAAATGAGTCGTAGTCGACTATGATCCCGAGTCAGCCGCGCCCCCATAACCCCCCCCCCCCCCCCCCCCCCCCCCCGCGGCACGCCACGTCCTTATCCTTTATTTGGACAGCTAAATTACATAACACACATAACAAAGATGAATGCATTTAGATTACATACATGTTTGCCACCAATTTAGAGGGAACTGCGCCCAATTGAGCGAGATAATTATCAGAAATTCTGTGGCGCCACGCACAGACGGGTAAAACGAAGAAAGATGCATGCACTGCTTTCGATATGAAGCACGCACGATTATATTTACAATCAAATAAATCTTAAGTTATGGTTAAAGTATAAAATACAAAATAAAATCTATACAATGAAAATGCACGAACTGAAGCAGACTCAAATCTTGGGTCTAACCTAAATATCCCGAACTCTACAAGTCGAAATATCAAGATCATGACGTCACATCTTAATCAGAATTCCGAATCAAACACATATATCATGAGTCTGACTCGTCATCACAGTAAGCAACCAAACGTTAATTTCAGAGTTCCGACTGCTTGCCATAATCCTTCCTTACCAAAATCCTTATGGTCCGGTTAAAAGCTCTACCAGTAGCGTTTTTCCCTCGTCATAAGGTCTTTGTGCAGAAGATTGACCATTAACATTTCACTATCGCCCTTCGAATCTAACAACTAATATGTCTTTATTCTAATCACCTTATAGAAAATTTTACACCACTGCCATATTGTATATCCCCATATGTGATATCTATAAGTTAATTGATAATGAGAGAAAAAAAAAAGTAACCACGAGCCGTCAAGATCAGCTTCAGATATCTTCGAGTGTCTTGAAAAATGAGAAGTATTTTTTTTTCTCTCCCGTTTCAAAAGACTGTTTTGAGATTTCATCTGCTCTCGAGCTAATATCACGTTCTTAAATTCGACTCCTGTGCGAAATAATCGCACGCACAATGTTAACACATACTTATGTGTGTTGCGATGAAACTTCGATCACGCCTGACTTTCCACAATCTTCGAATAAACATGAATATCATGTGTCCAACTCATCAAAAGATGTTTTTAAAGATTTCAGTTCATTTGATTTCCACAAAAGCAATATCGCATGCAGAAAGTAAGCTAGGTCACTTCGTAGGTATTTGCAAGAAATCTTTAGCTGCGATAATCTCTCCTCACTACATTTTGCTCTGTACTGTTTCGGCGTGTCACTTAGTTGTGATACATGAATTGTACGAAAGGATAAGAAATGGTCACTAAAATACAATAATTCGCTTCTTTTAACTCAAATAGGGCTGGCAATATACCACGGGCATGCAGTGGCAACTCATCTGCTGAAAGGCGAACAGCGCTGCAAAAAATAAATAATCTCAAGAGTTAAAATAATCTATTAAATAAGTGCCTTATAACACTATGCCCAAAAAAATTGAAACGGTGGGGTTCATATACGAATGAACCGAGAGTCCGTTATATGACCAAATAGAAGCTCCAATTATTGCCATGTATCTATACATAGTTATCCAAACGTTATAACGTAGTATTTATCAAAACAAGCCTGATTTCTTCCATCGACTTGCATGCTTGTGAATCCAATATTCTAAGGAAACGTTACACCTATTTTGACCTCTGGCATTTCGCTAGAGTTTTGATGCATAACGCCAAGCACTAGCCGTGACTTTTAACATTTCACTATTTCTTCATTTCAGTAAACGTTTCTTACTTTAGACAACAAACGAGGAATTTACTTTTAATGCCTAATGAATTGAATGCTCAAAATGAGATTATAATATCAAAAGAAACGTATGCGATCATTTTGCATCCAAGCATTCTTTTCTCAATGTTAGAGCTTGGAAATTAAATAGTCTATAACAACCTTATTTGTGAAATTGGGCAGGAATAAAATTCTCTAGCTCATCCCAAAAGCCTTTCCTACATAGTACTTCGCAGATCCACCAAAGAATAAAACTTTTCATTACTTCATCAAAAATTAAATTCCACTCCATTCACACAAGTCTTTGCAACTGTTTTCTTAAATTCAACTTCATTTTCCCTTTCATGAAATCTGTCTACTTTTTAATTATTTTACTCTAATTTCAATAGAAAATTTTGGCGCGGAGTTTCGCGCCGAAATTAAGAAATCCTATCCAGTAGTTCTGACAGTAGAATGATGCTGGAGTTCCCACAATTGAATTTAAACCGGAAGATTCTTCTTTTCTCATTTACTTTCAGTCCTAGTAATTTAGTTAAGAGAATTTACTTTCTACCAGCGATTGGCAGGCTTCGTATGGCCAACTCGTCGCCAAACTGTCTCTCTCGCAAAGACGCGACTTCCAATCTAATGGATGATGAAATTAACCGTTGTTTTTAAGACTAATGGAATGAGAGGTTACGTTCGGAATTCTAAGTAACCTTCCCAAGTCTGAATTAGATGGGAGGCTAAAAGTAGTGACAGTTTAAATTAAATGTTGGAATTATATTGGTTGGACTGGAAAATCCTGATATCGCTTTGTAGCTATGCCATGTTTTACACAACATTTTACTGCTGAAAGACGACAAAATAGATACAATTCTTCTGAAAATAGGGGAATTTGTAACTATTTCTTAGATGCCTTTTATATTATCTTACTATGAAAGAGCTCGGATTTCTGCATCGGCAAACAATACAGAGCTTTTTGAATTCCGTATCTTTACACGTTTTTGAATTGTGTTCCAATTGAGGCATTTTTACATAGAAAGTTGAACACGTCGCAAAATCGTCGTCTTTTTGTATTTATCCAGTATTGTATTGAATTGTTTATTCTTAAATTAATTTGAATCCATTTAATTTTGGTGTATTCCATAAAATGCAACCTATATATTTTACAATTTTATATTTCAATAATAAGATCTCTTTAATTGAATTTGTTCAATTGTTTGTGTATATATAGGGGAAATTATATGCATAAATCCAATAGTCAAGTAATAAGGGCCTTTTCCAATTTAATTAAAAACTGCCAGAAAAGTTAATTTAAAACGCTAACTTAATTTCACATTTCTCTTTTAGAAGGCGATAAAATTTAAATATCAATGCCATCTTCTCTCTTCTTTTCAAACCCACTCGTTTGCTGATTTGAATTTCAATTGTTCGTTAATAATTGTTAAATAATAAACTCTTGAACTTTGCAAGAAAACTGCAACACAGAAAATGCATCTTTTCATTTTTTTCGTAATTTATATTCATTTATCATTTTTTGAAATTAAAGTGTAATGTTTGTTTATCTTTATATATAGAATATTATCTGGTGCTATTAGTAAATAGCTTTAAATACACCCGAAAATACCATAAATATAACACAAGTAATATCGAAAAATTTTATATTTATTTTTCCATCATATATTTAGATAAATAAAGTCATATATTTAAAGTATAAAGTCATATATTTAATTCCTTTGATTGTAATAGCTCTACAATGTATTGTTTAATCCTCTAAAAAATTACATATTAATAAAATTTCCCAAGATAACTCGTCATGTGTGCTACGAACAATATTCCTATAAAATAGTTACTACTGTCCTCACGAAATAAAATATTATTCATAAAAAATAATGTAAAATAATATTCCGATTTTATTCCCCTTTCTCGTACTTTCTTTTAACCCCTTAACCTGCAACACCGTGTCTGAGACGTGATTCGAATTACAGAATTTTTGCTTTTTAAATCCACAATTAAGTCAATGTGACAATTAATTTTAAATACAAAAATCACCCGTACACGCTTAAATGTTTCAAGTATCCATTACCATCTTAAATAGATTGAAATAATGAAAAATATCCCAAATAGGTGGTGATCTAATTAGGAGGTTAAATAAAATCGTAGGGCAAACGTAGAAGAAATATTGTTGTCAATAAATTAACTACAAGATTTTGATAAATTTCGACGTGTTAGAACTTTTAAATCTTGAACACGTTTGAATTTATGTCTGTATGGTTGCCTGGCTGTGGCACGAGAACGCGATCCAAAAGATGAAGCCTCGAGAATTTGATGAATTTAGGAGTTTTCAGGCATCAACTGGTCCGGGGAAAAAAACATTTTTAGAAAATGAAACAAACTGGATAGCTAAAATTAGGCATGTAATCCTTGCACCAAAATCAGATACAGATTTAATCTGTCTAAAGGATGAGATGCTTGTTCAAACAATAATCGACTTCCAATATATGAAGACATATTCGAAATGCAAAGATATTTTTTTTACCATTTCACTTGAATGAATATGCAGTGTCGCAAAAAAATGTTATCACTCTTTGATTGTATATAAAGTTTTTATTAAATATCGTACAATTTGAGTCCAATGTCAATAACAACTAAAGTACATTTTTTGTGTTAAACTACTTGTTTTCGAATCAATGCCCAATCTACACTATACAGAACTGGTATCGGGATGTTATGGATTCTTACAGATTGAAATGTTTTTTAATCGAAATTTCAGCACATTCGCTTTTGATGGCTTCCTTCAATTCATCAATGATTTCAGGATATGTAGTATGAATTTTGTTCTTAGGATAACCCCACAGGGAAAAAATCCAGTGGTGTGAGCCTCAAAGTCCCAAATTGATAGGTTTTGAACCTCCTGGTCTTCACATTTCGCCAAATACTGCGATCGCCAAATCAACTCTCCTATCTGGATCATCTTCACTGAAAATGTATGGACGAGTTTTCTGTTTTGTTTATTTTGGATTTACAGACCGTTTTCCTGTAATCATCCGATTTAGGTGTCTATTCTGGTACCCCCGGTTGGGTTGGAAGACGTCACTTTTCCAGGCTTTTAACAACGGAAAAAGTGACGTCTCTCAACCCAACCGCGGGTACCAGAATAGACTCGTACAGCAATCGCCAAATCCGTTTGGATACTCTATGAAGTGACAAGTTCGAACCAATTCTTTCTTTAGTACACAAAGCATTGAATTCTGTATTTTTGAGTTCGTTTAATTCTTTTTACGGACGGTTAAAAACATCTCTTAAAACGGATAAATTCCAAATGGAACGATTGCAATGAGCTAAATCGTTTGGTTAAAATTTTAACCACCAAGCAAGCCTTAAAAGTCACCAAAAAGAGCGATAACGATCAATTATGACAGCCTTTTTACAAAATGAGGCTCTGTTTTTCAGTAAACTTTGAGAGTTATAGCAATCTGATATAAGATTTAATATTTTGAAAGTATCCTTCAGCCACAACATTAAAAAACTCCAATTTAAACATTAATTAACTTAAAACAGGGTGTTGAAATTTTGAAGATTCCCATTAACGAAGCATTAAACCGGAAGTCGGTCGGTATATCGGAAGTTCTACATTATCGAAATGAACAAAACAGAAAAGCTCGTCATACTAACTGGTTGACGACCAAATTCATTTAAGGCGTAAATTTCTATTAAATTGTGTTCAAAACACCGAGATTGGGATAACTGTGGAGTAAAATGAAATTCCGGAAACAAATTGGGAGCGGGGCCTCTTCAGCCAGAATACTACCCGTTGGAGTCGTTTGGTACCAACAAAAGGAGTGTATTAAAAGAAATCCCTATCTTGACTCGTATAAATTCTGCGAAAATAATGTAAATTGCAATCACAGTTTGCTTATTACTCCATTTAAAAAAACGATCAATCTTTTTCTGGACACAAGATCTCACTTTGGATCCATGTTTAAGATAAAATTGTTCTTTTCTTGAAATGAACTCTTTAGATTTCTAAAACAAAAGAATCCGTGTTTTTATTCGAAACGGGTAAAATGAATGGTTGTTACTTTGGCATTGGTTGCTTAATAATAATGATAATGCGAAGATTCTTTTCTTTGAAGAAGTTCAGCAGTTAAAATTGGTCAGTGATTCTGCTAAACTACTTTTAAAATATTTAGCTTTTCCTTGCTTTCAGACAATTAAATATTTACCATTTTTGTAATCAAGCCTCTTGCCTCAGGCGAGGTAGAACCTTCATCTCAGAATTGTCTGCATTTTACTAAATTAAAAGTATTATCCTATTAGATATTTGGATTTTAGTTGTAGAAGATTTAGTTGTACATTAAAATAGTATTTTATATCATATTATTAGTTGTACATTAAAATAGTATTTTATATCATATTATTACAACATTGCGCATGAGAGAGACTAGCAATCCGCTTTGTTTCAAAAATATTTGAACCTATTCGCAAGCTTTGCATATAAATAGCCCATGGTTGTGCGTTTTGAAACTAGTGTTTTACAAACTATAAAATATTGCATACATTGAATTTGATCCTAATCTCGTACGAATTTTAATACTTAAATAATCATCTCTATTAAATTTTTTTGCTTGCAGAGATTTCACTCAACTCGATGATTTTGCATTAGTATTTGGTGTTTTCTGTAGAAAAGCCAAAATATTTTTTTCTTTCCTTTTTTTCCTTGCAAAAGTTCTTCTAACTCCACTTTTTCTACAGTACCTCAAAACAAATATCGTGCCAGTATTTTTTAGCCGAAAAAGAGCAAAGTAGAATCTCTTTCTGATTTCAGAGTGCTTCTTTCCCTCCACCTTCTCCCATGTCAATCTGAGAGAGAGAGGGCGAGGTGTTTACTTTTGGTTTCCGAAAAATGTGCAACTCAAACAAGAGGGCTTCCGAGGTTCTGTTATATTTGCAGTTCTTCTTCCCCTGTAGTTCGTTTGCCGCTTTTTTTTCGTGCGGGAAACACTTCCTTGGAGTAAATCGGAGAAAAAAAACCTGAGCTCCAGGAAGTGAATTGGCTGAAAGTTTTAGCGAATTCACCTACTATTCTATTTATCTTGAATGGAAGGTCCACGCCAAAAATTGAAAGGTCGGGAGTTGAAATTTCTGAACTTTCTGTAGCTACAGATTGTGAATCGGGTAGTCCCGTTTTGAAACTATATGAAATTTATTTGGGGATGAACCTCGTAATTTTGATCGATCGTTGGATAACGAGGTCGATATCTGAGCCAGCAACTCTCCACACACTCTCCAAAATTCCACATCACGTTACACCAAAGGAAGGACGTTGGGCCTCCAGTGGATTTAAGAAGTACCAGGCAGATTTACACGGCGGATCTTTGCTAGAATTAGGTTGCGTGATACAAGACTCTCTCGCCAGGCGTCCGTGGTCTTACTTCTAGAAGTTTTATTTCTTCGAAAATTTTAAATTTTGAGACGATCGAATTCAGATTCATTTACTTAAAAACCTTAATCATTTTTCTTTGCATCACTAGATTTTTTTAACCTTTTGCTCTCCAAAAATTAATTAGGTGCGTATTGTACTTTGCATGTCACATTCACAGATAAAACTCCTTAAAAGGCTACGCATTTGCTTTGATTAACAACCAAAACACGCAGTAACGATCTCAGTGAAATCCTGTCTAAGTTGTTTGAATAAAATTTATATAATTTGCGTTTTGAGGGTAAAGAATGCACGCAACTCAATGTCCCCTTTGCGGAGCCAACGGAGTGTTAAAGATTAATAATTTGAAGAGCTTAAAACCTTTATTGAGTTAGTACACTTTAAAAAATTTCCCTTTTCATAATTTAGTAATGTAAAAATTTAATGATGTAATTTACGAAATGTGTGGTTTTTGGAGTGAGGAAATATGAACTTCAAATGAATTGGCATCGCATAGCAAATTCACTTGCTATGCGATACATCTGGAATGAAGGGTCCTCAGCTGAGATTTATACGTCAAATATCGTAATTTCAAAAAAAAATGCTCCTTCAATTATGGATCAATCTTCATGATTTTTTATTACTTTTAATTTGGAAGATCGTAATGTTAGTAGAGGAGACCGGGCAAGTTTACACAAGGCTTGTATTTCACATGCCATTGATCGGGGGACGCCGCATGTCGTTTCAGAAGAAGTGTCTCGGCCTCCATTAATACTCACGCCAGTTTGGAGTCAGTCTTGAAAGTGGACCGTGAAGTGGACAACTTTTCTGATTTGTTGCCTATTTAGGAAATTTTTACCCTCACTTATTGCCTTTAATAGAACTCGTACTATTAGAATATTATAACTTATTTTGGATTATCCTCTTCGGATGTTATTTTGTGGTTATTTTAAGCTATTTAGTTGATTATTTTTATTATGAATAAAGCTTATATGCTGAGTTATAACAAAAAAAATGGCGATGAGGCAAGTTTACACACAGCGCATGGGGCAGGTTTACACAGTGTGTAAACTTGCCCTATCGCCATTTTTTTTTGTTAGAACTGGCACAAGTGGCACTTGCATTACAAAGTCATTCCCAACACCTGAAGATGTGAGGCTATTTCAAAAAGCAGGACCAAGGAAAGGAAGTAACAGAGGTAGGAAAAAAGGCAAATATCAATTCTTACAGATACACCTGTAAAAAATGCTTTACAAATGGAGGAGAAATCAATAAAGAGGAAATTAGCATCAGCCCATCATACTATGTCTCAGTCAGTAAACTCCACTAGAACACGTTATGATAATGAAAAAAACAGTGTGGATAAAAAATTTAAAAATAAGAAAAACCTTGTTCTGAAAGAAAATGTGGGAAATGTTGCGCGTAAAAAGACACAAAAAAAACCAAGAAAACTTTTGATTCTGATGAAGAGCATGACGACGAAAATTGTCTGTGTATTTACTGTTTAAATCCATACGAAAAATCAAGATCTGGTTAACAGTGGGTGCAATGCACCGAATTTAAGAGGTGGGTTCATGAGGACTGTATTACCAATGGCAATTCAAAATATTTTGTTTGTATAAATTGTGAGAGTGATTTTGAAAACTATTAGGATTCACCGTAATTGTTTATAAACTATTATGTACTTTTTGTAATTAACTAGGTTTCTTTGTATTTAATGTGTTGTATTTTAATCACTGTAAGCCTTGTATTGAATCATTTTTGGTGGTGTGTAAACGTGCCCCAGGCATTGTGTAAACTTGCCACGGTTATGGGGCAAGTTTACGCAGGTTACATCATGGTAAAGAAAATGTTATCATTACAAAAATATAATAATCTAAAGTACTTAAAAATATGCACTAGATGCCTTAAAGTCTAACTAATTAATTGGTAATGAAAATGAGAGAAATACTTTAAAGTCTTAAAATAGAAAAATAAAAGTTTAAAAAGTGTATAAACCTGCCCCGTTCTGCCCTACCTATACATATGATTAATAAAATATTTTAAAAATTTGATACGATAAGCATCTTATATATTTTGAATCAAAAAACCCAAGTTAAAATTCAAAGGTCAAATATTTGAATTTATGTATCATTCCGAATTTTCTTTTTTTAATTGATGAATTCCACCTCACGAATTTTTTTATATATGCATTATTTTTAAGGCAATAAAATTGGTGTACATTTCCCTGAAACTTTTAATATTTTCTTATTAATTATTAGAATATTTAAAACAGCCAATGCACACACATTTGGAATATGTCTAACATGACTATTGAAATTTCAATCATCTAGAAAACTATATTGTTTATCTGATGAAATTTCTAATAGATATTGAATCTAGGAAATTCGAACTGTTCTGGGTAAATTATAAAAGTGTAGAATATTTTTTTATTATTTTTTGACTATGCAATTCATCATATGGTCATTTTTAATTTTTTTGAACAATTTTCAAACAGTTTGTCTTGATATTCTGCACAATTTACTGATAATATAAAATTTGTATGAATACTTAAATTTCTATTGTCTAGTCTAAAATTGTGTTTTCCTATTTCTTTATCTCGCAGGCATTTAAATAATTAAAAGTCTATTTGCAACGAATTCATTAATACGTAGAATTCCTAGAGTTTTTTTTTTCTTTTTTGTAATTTTATTATCTTTAGAAAAGCTTAATTTTTGTGGGGTTTACATAAAAAGAGACATAAAATGTCTTTACGCTTTTTAGTGCAGACAAATGCTGTCTGGTATTTAATAAAAAAAACAGCTGCAATAAAAGATAATAAAAATGGGGTTATTTATTTATCGTACTTTTTAACGTACTTATTAGAATTATCTAGAGAGATTTCTATTCATGTTCTGTTTCCTGAAATCTTTTTCTGTTTAGAAGAAGTGCAAGGTGATGTCGTTCTAACTAATAATGTAGATTTTTCTAGAATTCAAATCATAAAAAGATTATTTCTAGAAAAAAGCTCCTTAAACTATGAGAACCAATACAAAATAGGTATGATAAATCTTATGCTCGCGAAAACTTCTATGAGATGTCTCTTCATTATAACTAAACAAACACGACAAATGAAGCCATTCGATTTCTAATATTTCATTAAAATTTATCAATTAAAAGCTTATGTAAATTTATTTTTGTGTATCACTAATTGATAACTCACTTGTCGACTGTAAATATAAGACTTTGAAAGTGACATCGTAAAAAAATTTCATACATATGCTGAGGATGTGAATTTTTTATTCAGGCATACAACAGTCGACAATGCTTAAGCTGTTTTAGAATGAAATTAAGCAAATTAATGGGGAAATGTCAGCGTATATTGACATTTCATATTCATTGCTGTTAAAATTAATTACCAATTATTAATCTACTACCGTTTAAATAGGGCATATTCCATATTCTCAATGCTTTACAATACAAAAGGACGTTAATTTACTGCACGCAAACTAGCACAACTATTAGGTTCCGCCTTATAATCATAGCCTTGTATTCTCTTTCATTCATAAAATGGTATTCAATTATGAAATTCATTCGCAAAATATGACCGTCGGAAGAGCTATGGAATTTCAGAGAGGAATGTCAATAGTGGTCATTAAAACATGGTTTGCGAAAGTACTAAAACTTTAATAATAAATATTATTTCAATTATGGTACCGAGTAATTCATAACCTGATTTACCTGACATAATAGTTTAAATCACTAAATTGTGTTACGGTTATTGTCCTAAACTTAATGAATTATTATATTAAATTCATAAGTTGGATTAATTCACAACAGTAAATACACAGTTGGTTATCAGAATTATGGAAACGTCTATCCCTATGTGGTGTTTGTAAAGGCATTTGATATTAATGACAAGCAAGTGTAACTGTCTGTATTTTTTGCCTGTATGTAGGACATAAATTATTCTACTGTCAACTACCCGTTATGAAGACTTGTATGCTGTAATTTAATTTCTATAAAGTAGAATATCAGAAATCACAGACTGTCAGATAAAGCATATAGTTGGCACTTGTTTGGTAGGAGTATTTGTAACCGCAACCGCCAACATAGTGGGTTCTCAAGCTTTGATGGCGAAAGTAATGACCACGTACAAGGAATATCAACCCAAGGTCCAAATTTCCCATAGGGACAACCTAGACCATGGCCTAGGGTGCAACAATCAGAGGGCTCAAATATAAAAGAAATTACTATAAAACATTTACAAATTTATATTAATATTATTTACCAATAATTAAACCATACAAAACACTTTTTTTAAGCACATCCTTACACATTAAATAAACTGGTGGTATATTTACGTTGCCTATCTCTAAACTTGCGGTGAATGTACTAAGGGAGAGGACGCAGAATTAATTCATTTGGCCTAGGGTGTAGAAATGTGTAAATCCTACCCTTTCAAGCAGAATGGTGGAAGAAATGCAAATCTGCAAGAAAGAGACGTAGGATTTTGAAGCGTATTATGATGTCCAAAAAGAAAACTTCCGCAACCCAAATGGCCGCAGAACTCAACAGTATCAGCCAATTTGGTTTTGGACTTTTCCTCCTCTTAGTAAATGCTCTCTTCTGCCTGAGGTCGAAAGTCAGCCGCCAACTCGTTCGGGCCGTCTTCCAGGCCCTATGAAACAAAGTGACTCCACTCATGAGTCAAATTAGAGCAAAGGAAAAGCTTACGCACTTCAAGGGTTGACATCAGAGTTTTTGTTAAGAAATTGGTTGAAACAATAAAGAATTATAGAAAGAATACAGAAGAAAGTCCAGGGCAATGCTATGTTTGACACTGGCGTTCTCCCTCATGGGAAGCAATGAAATATTTTTTAATATATTTTTTTAAAATAACTATGTATATGCAGTTTATTGGTTTATATAAAAAAATAAGCATTTTAAAAAATGAAAATTGATTTTGCATAGTATCTACATTAACAAAATAAGCCATAACTTTGAAAACGGTCTAATCTTAGAATATCTGGATTTAGGTCCATAGTTTTTAGTATTAATAGCAGTTTTAGTAGTTTCTACATACATATCCCTTTAAGACTTCCGGGTATCTAAAGTTTAATGAGAAAAATAGATCTATGTAGAGATTCTGGAAACAAGAAAAATAATTTCTTCCGGCATTTACTTCATACAACAAACCAGGAAGCAAAAATATTAGTTAATGTCTAACCCACACGATCGTACGGGCTGGGTCTGAAAGAGCTATGAAAGATTTCAGGTTTCTAGTTTAGCAACGACTCATCCACCGAGTCAAAAATTGATTCCACATTTCCATTGAAGAGTCACAGCCGAGACGTTTCCATTTCAGGATAAGAGTCTGTCACTTTTTTAAAAATCGCGCTGCATAATCTCGCATTTAATAATCTTTGCACTTGCCTAAGAAACCTATTTGCAGTTAGCGTTCAACACCACACTGACTGAATAGCTCTGGTGTGATCTACCTGTACATTTTTTGCATTACCCAAAAAAGGAATCGCCATCTAGTTCGGAGCATAACAACGCAGAAGTCAAACTCGGGAAAACTTTTTCCGTGTATGGAATGAAAAGAAAGTCTGAGAAGAGAAGAACACCAAGAAATAAATGAAAATATTTCTTCTTCTTTTTCTTCTACTTCTTTTGTGCACGATGCCGACATTTCCCCGGGATTCTTTTATTTGTCCGTCCGGGAGAGAAAATGATGGCCCCAGGTGAATGCTAAATGCAGGACCACCTTGCGGGGTGGGGCAAGGGTGGGGGTCGTTCGAAATCGATAAAAGTTGGAAGGGGGTGAGGGGGAAAGGTCTTGTCTTTGGGGATGAATAAGAACGGTGCTCCTCTAGATCTGATTTCGAAAAAAAAAAGTTGAAATAGGAAAAAATAAAATTGGGAAGAGGGTATAGGTGGAATTTAAAAGGGAAGAATAGGTCACCAGAGGGGAGCAGGCCTCCCCATCTTCTTCAGGGCTGGAAATGGAACGACGCCACATTCAATGAAAGTTCTTCAATTCGAATTTACGATGGGAATATGATTTTATGGGAGGCGGACGTTTTCCAGGACTGGAACGAAGGAATAAATTTGAAAAAAATGTTCCTTGCTGTAGATTCACGAGGACAAGTGTTTCGGATGGGACAGAGTAATGCCCTCTATAGCAGTATAGGGTTGGTCATATAAAGGCTGTTGCTCTTTTTTTGTGATAGAAAGTTATTTTGAATTTGGAAAGAAAAAAAAAGACTCCAACATTTTTTTCAGTGTCAGAAATCGCTGCAAGAACATGGAGTTCTGTGAGGACGAAATTGATTATTAGAATGATGATGATTCTAACTCACATGGTCTAGCTTGTATATATAGCTAAGTCCACGAGACAAGAACTTATAATAAAGAGAGCTTGTGGCACCTAAGGTAAAAGCCTCACTTAGCTCCGACATAAGGAGATGAGGGGAGCAGTTGGCTTCCTGAAGGACTTTCAGGAGAAACTGGTCCACACTTGTCTTTTGCTATGATTTTAACCATAAAAAATTCCAGCAACCAGCTCCACCTGATTTGTAGGAAGCATTTCAACGAGTTTTATCAGTTTTAGTATAATACTGTTTAAGAGGACAGCCAGAGGAGGGACCATCTTTCTCCGATTCATGTTTCTCAGCCCTGTTGTGCAGCTGGAGAAAAGATTATCAAAAGAAGAATGCTGATACTATGCTTTTTGTTTAATTTTAGATTTTTAATTTCATAAACTTCGTTTTTGCTGGTATACAATCTAGATACGATCCACTAGAAAACAAGCCCTTGCAGTTTTGTGCATTACGAATTATTTTTCAAAAGTAGCGATGGATTATAGCGATTTATTTATTACATTAGACAGTTTTTTTAATAATATAAGAAACATTCCCCGACTTCAAGTATGGAATTATGGTCTTTTTTTTTAATTTTTGAGATATCATTCGACTGCCTATTATGTTTTTATAAAAGTATTAGTCCTAGTCATGATATTTTCGTGAAAATTGTTAAGCTTTTCATTTAAACAAAATATTAATAAAAATGCCGGAAACGAAGAAGAAATAATGGCTTATACATGCTTATTTCGAGCTTAATAGCGGCGATTTGCTTAAAAGGGGGATTTATAGACTCGACAAAAGAAAAAAATATCTGAAAAATTTGGAAAAATTCTGATCAAATCTTAAAAATAAGTGGAAATTGTGTATTATTACTGCAAACGATTTTTTAAAATAATCTGTGAATGGTCGCTTAAAATAATGAATAGGTACTTGTTCAGTGACAGCATTAAAATAATAATGGTTGCGAGATTGGTTTTTATTTTTTGAACATTCAGAAAGAAAATACTCTTCTAGTCGCATCATTTTATTCGCGGTGTATAAATAAATTCCAGAGTATAAATGAACAAAAACATCTTTAATGCAGAAATCAAATACCTAGAAGTGTAGGGGCAAGATTATTACCTGTAATGTTGCTTGTTAACTCTTATTTTTATGGGTTTACTGGATGAATAATGTCTGGCTTGGAGTAAAACCATTATGGAGATTCGATAATATATTATGACTTAACGGATGAATAAAATACCTATTGGGTATGAAAAATAATGATTCCTTATTCTATGATAGTTTATATTTTCTATGACCTAATGCAATGATCGAAGATGAGCCGTTTACTAATGATGTTTATTTTTTAAATAATTGTTAAGGCTTACAAATAACATTCAGTTAATAGCCCCATATAAAATTGTAGATAAAACTCATAAATACAGAATAATGTATGTAATGTTTCCTGAAATGTGAAGGGAAAATAAATAGGAATCAACTATGGAAATGTCTGCTCTGCAAACAATTTCTTTTATTTTGGGTTGACTTATTTGCTTTGGTACTTCGAAGCAAAACTCGGGAGCTCCATTCTTAAAATACACTATATGCCCAAAAGTATCCGGACACTTGCAGATTTTAACATTTTTTAGAATTTCTGCGGAATGATTTAACTGATTGCCTTTAAACTTCGGACATATAAAGAATAGACAATAACTCACATTTTACATGGAAGATTCGGTCCTGAGAGGAATTAGGGGACCATCTACAAACTGATGAAAACAAAAACGTTTTTTGCCCACCCCGTTCCATAGAATACTGATAACAAGGTGAAACTTTCAGACCTGGTAATGTTTAATGTGCATAATATTTACAGGAATTTTCGTAGACTCAGCACAAATATTTGGGAAGATATAAAGGTTTTCTTAAAAAATCTCAAATTTTCCCACCTGTTTTTTGCTTATAACATGCAGAGTTTTCTGTTATATTATACGAAACTTACAGAAAATGTGACAATTTGTTAGAGAAGCATTTTGTAAAAATTTGGAAAAGAACTTTTGAATATTAAAAGAATTATGAGCATTTTTAGTAAATAATGTTTTACTGCACATGCGCGAAACATACTGTAATTTTTCTTTCACAACTTTAAAGCCAGATATATAGAGCAACTTATACAAAAAAATTCAGTTCAATATCATTAGTATTCAGAAAGATATCGGCATTACAACGAGCAGAATTTTAGCTCCTGTCGAAGAGAAGCTAAAAGTTGAGAGGTTGTACACAAATTGATATTTTTTAAACATATCTTTAAATAGTTATATTGAATTGTATAGTGGTTAGAATTTGCTGAATACCCATGAACACATCTGATATTCGTAACGAATAAAAAATATATATGTAGAATTATTAAAATATTTTAAGAAAAGAAATTAATTAGATAAAAAATCGTTTCGCCATAAAAGAAATATATTTAAAAATATCGTTTGGCCGTAAAATTGTAATATGCAACTTGTTAATAATCATGTAAATAATAAAATTAAAGTAATAAAATTTTTGTTATTTATAGTGCCTAATTAGCTGGAACTTAATTTATGCACGCAATTGATAAGTCTTTATGGGTATTCAGCAAATTCTAACCACTATACAATTCAATATAACTATTTAAAGATATAAGTTTAAAAAATATCAATTTGTGTACAACCCCTCATCTTTTAGCTTCTCTTCGAAAGGAGCTAAAATTCTGCTCGTTGTAATGCCGATATCTTTCTGAATACTAATGATATTGATCTGAATTTTTTGTATAAGTTGCCCTATATATCTGGCTTTAAAGTTGTGAAAGAAAAATTACACTATATTTCGCGCATGTGCAGTAAAACATTATTTACTAAAAATGCTTATAATTCCTGTAATATTCAAAAGTTCTTTTCCAAATTTTTACAACATGCTTCTCTAACAAATTGTCCCCTTTTCTGTAAGTTTCGTATAATATAACAGAAAACTCTGCATGTTATAAGCATAAAACAGGTGGGAAAATTTGAGATTTTTTAAGAAAACCTTTATATCTTCCCAAATATTTGTGATGAGTTTACGAAAATTTCTGTAAATATTACGCACATTAAATATTACCAGTTCTGAAAGTTTCATCTCGTTATCAGTATTCTATAGAACGGGGTGGGCAAAAAACTTTTTTGTTTTCAGCAGTTTGTAGATGGTCCCCTAATTCCCCTCAGGACCGAATCTTCCATGTAAAATGTGAGTTATTGTCTATTCTTTATATATTCGAAGTTTAAAGGCAGTCAGTTAAATCATTCCGCAGAAATTCTAAAAAAATATGAAAATCTGCAAGTGTCCGGATACTTTTGGGCATATAGTGTAAGAACAGAATGCGTATAATTTCCCTGATATTGCAGTTTAACAATGATGGGCGAATTTATTAAAATAATTCAAAAAAATTATTGATATGAAATTTATATAAGAAATATTTTATTACATAGGAATTCTTTTTGCAAAGTTTCTGAATTCATAAGCCACGTTCGTGTAGATTTGATTCGATATGCCTTTCAAATCGAATATAAAACAGAATACAGCAAAAAGACTCTTCGTAACAATGTTTAGATATCGACCGTCACATGGGTACATTTGAGAGACCCTTTTCAATTCAGTTATTTTGATGGTCACCATTTCATCAGAGGTTTCACACGTTGATGGATTTTCAAAATCATTCCTACAGTTTGCACAATATGGTTAAACAACTTCGAAACCAAAATACGTGTAAAACTGCTTTTTAAAGTCTTCTAGAAAGGAAATTCTTATTTTTATATTTGTTTACCCGTTGACAGATTTGGTCCCAAATTTGATACAAATCTACATTTTGGCGTAGGAACTACATGCCAAAATATATAGTAAATAAAACTTTGAGATGTATTTTCCCTAAACAAATACTTGATCGTTTCATTTCGCTGTATATTTCTTATCTATCTATGTATTTCTTATCTTCGCTGTATATAAGAGTAAATGTATTTTTACTCTCTTTTAGTACCTGACGTTGTTTTTTCTTGTGACCGTTATTTAACCAGTTCTACTGCCTTGCCATCCCCCAGTCTTTTTATGTTTACAACATGATCTGTTTCTCAATATGTTTTTAATTCTATCCTAAAGCTTTGAAAACAGTATGGCTTCAAATCTCGCATTTCCGACGTTTTAAACTTCGCTTTTGAATACACTATTTTAAACTTTCATCGTGGTTTTCTTTTTTTGTCAATTTTGACAATTGTTTTCTTTGCTTTAATACTGATCATGAAGAATTGCTCGATGTTGTTTTTAGAATCTTATATGTCATCTTGTGTTTGGTGCCCATAACCATGTATGATCTCTGCGCCATAAAAGCCCAATATTCACTCACTTTTCAAGGTTATTATTTTAAGTAAAACATCTTACATTTTTATTACTTCTTATTTTTTTAAGGTATTACTTTCGTGTTAAACATCTTATTTTCTTATGATCAAAAGAATTCAGTTTTGGATCATTCATTTTTAAAATGGTGAACCATTTGATTCATTCAATTCAATTTCAAAAAAAATCGCAGAAATCAAAATCTGTGAGTAATCATTAGAACAAATTACGGTCAGAAGTAGGAAATAAAATGAATGAAAATGAATTTTATACGCAAGCGTCGAGGTGTTCTTTGTGATGATAAAACATTATCTCCATAAAAACACTTTCATATTAAGCAAGATTTACAAAAAATGAAACAGTTTTAACATTCTTTTAAAAGTATACCTTAAGTTTCTTTATCTGCTATTCATACAAAGAGCAACAAAAAATTAACTTTATTTCCTTCTTTTTATTTTATCTCTTCTTCTCTATCTCTTAATTTTTCTTATCTCTCGTTGTTCTTTTATTTCTTTTTTCGGCTTCACAAAGGATAATTACTTCAAAATCACGGTTCTATGAATTTCATTGTTAACATATTTTTATAATGAATGAATTTTACTCATTTTATTACTTTTGGCTCTGCATTTTAAAACATGAATTTAATTAAAACTTCATAATAAAGCAGTTTAATGTCAGTGGGAAATGTAATTTCGAAATGTTAACACAGCGAGTAAGGTTATGTCTTCAATTTAATGATATCTGATGCTTCTCCTGATAAAACAGATATCTGAACTACTTGGGAAACATGCGTAATTTGAAATTTGCATCTTTTTCCTGGTGCGCCATTTCTTTTGTTTAAAACTGTTTATCCTAACAAAAGAATTTGCATGCATGTATAAATATTGTAAAAGTTTAAAGATATATAGCTTTCTTGCCGCCAACAACGAGAAACAACGACTTAATCATTCCATAACGTATTCGTTTTCTATTCTTAGAAATCACTCTAAAATAAAATGTTCTCATACAAAGGAACCTGAAAAGATTGTAAAAGTTAAAAGATATATAGCTCTCTTGCCGCCAACAACGAGGAACAACGCCTTAATCATTCCATAAAATATTCGTTTTCTATTATTATAAATCACTCTAAATTAAAAAGTTCTTATACAAAGGAACCTGAAACGCGATATTGACAGCCATACTAATGCTATTGGGGCCCGGAATACGAGGATGTGAAGTTACAATAAGTGTGTATGCATAAGTAAGCGAGACTTTGATTCTCTAGTCAGTACAATAAGGGTGCTAAAATTGGTTAACAACCTCATCGGCGATGACGGGCCGCACCGTAGATGATAAACCTGTAACGAGGTCTATTTTGTATTGCTCCCATGTTATCATGGCGGTATGGTCAGTTAATTTTACCACATATCAGTGAGAGAGGAGGTGGCCTTTCATTGTGATTATTGTCATGTAAACTTACTAAAATTATCTACAGATTTTTTTAATTGTCTGACAGGTCAATATAGTGATATTTTAATTCAAGAAAAATTAAATAATTAGCAAAATATAATATGCTTAAAATTTATCCATTCGCAATTCGTCTGTTCATTTTTACTATGAACACATTTTTTTCTTTTTCATTTCCGAAATACCGCTTTGCATTTTCTCCCTAATTTTATTCTATAATTCTGATCATCATTGTAATTTAGTTTCCAAGATATTGCTCCTAATTTTTCACTCGGCTTTTAATCCGTCATTCTTATCCTAAAAAAATCAGATGAATGTATTAATAACTTTCTGATGTATTGGTCAGAAATACACCAAATTTATTAAATGTGTAATTATTTTAAATATTCTATGCATATTGAAGCACGAGACACAATCATTTAATATTTTATTTTAATTTTGTACAATATTTTCATCATTTGATATCCATAAGATTAGTGATTTTGTTTCTAACATAGATTTACTTGAATTTTATGTAAAAAAAACTTGAGGTGGTCAGCAAATTGAAGATTCTCTGTAGGAAGAATAATTATAAATACTTCAATTATGCAAAAATTAAATGAATATAAGCATATTCAACAAACGAAAACAGTTTGTCTTGTAGCTAAAACCTTGATGCACACGGAATATTCTAAAATGAGGTGGTCTATCGGTTCCATTTTGCACCATAGTCAAATGATATTAGGTGATTACTACTCGGCAATAAAAGCGAAAAATACTTACTTTGAGTAAAAAATTAATAAATATAATGAGGTGGTGAAATAAAATATTTTGATAAATACAGCTGGTTCATGCTTGAAATATGTCTGAATCAACTTTTTCATTAATTATCACTTGTAAGAAACTACCCAGAAGCCAACCATAACATATGTTTCTGACTTGTTTATTTTTTAAATTCTAATCACAGAATGTGAACTTCGTTCAATACCTTTCACTATATAAAACTGTATAGTCTTTCTGTCGTTCCTCACTCTCCCCTAAGTGGGATGAGATATACATTTAAGTAATCCATGTCCTACAACTCCCAAAAAGACGTTTTTAAAAATGAAATGTGAAATTTCCATTGCATTCTTAACATCACTGCCAAAACAGATTTATAAGAATCCAATTATTCCATTATAATCCGCACTTGAGAAACAGTTACCTTTCTTCTGTCTTTTTTCATTCAACATTTATAAAAATATGTACCAAGTACGTAATAAAGAGAAAGACTACCAACCTTTGAATAAATAATTGTGCACCAGTGATTTCTTATATCATTCGAAAGCAAGATTAGATTTTCAGTCTCCAATCCTTTTCCTGCCAGAAGTTCGCCCATCATAGCTGTGAATTACAAGTGAGATCCCTTCCGATTTTGATTTGATTTTGGGGTTTATTGACACAAGAACCAAGTTGGGTCATGCTGCGCCAAGCATATGGTAAGTGATCTGTGCCGAAGCACATGATTCACGACTATGGCTAAAGAAAAAAAAGAATCGAACTTCACTCCTAAGTGGGCAAACTGTAGTGGTCTCCACAAAGCCTCATATAGAGCGTGCCACGAAGTTCCTAAAGTACAAAGTAAAACTGAGACCGACAAAACTTTTGCCACTTTATTCAAGGAACTAAAACCTATAGAAAATAAAGAGGAATCTCAACCCTCTGAAGAAATTAATCAAAATAAAAAAATATCGAGCACCCCCCACTAATAATTTTTCAGAATATCTACTTGTAAAACCAGACGAACTATCTGATCTAATTAAGCTGCCAAGAGAAATAAACGAAATTCTTTCAAAAATCTCTTCTGTAAAGGATGTCCTTTAAAGAATCCAAGAAGTTGAAGACCCAGCAACCGAAGTATTTGTTCTCTCTGCAAAAATTAATTCAAGAAGGCTAGACACCCTCCAGACCGCATAAAAACCAATCCCACTATTGGCGCCTATGGGAATGTCTTTTACCACGCCAAGTTGATCATTGTGCCCGCTAGGGTTTCCGTGCTTACTTTGATTGGCGCGATTCTTCATCGTGTTTTGAAAACCTTCCATCTTTATTTACAATTAACAACTAATAACAAATTATTTTCAACTTCAAGACACTCAAGAAGGAATTCATTCTACTTTAAGTCACACACAGACACACAAAAAAAATTACAAAGTAGAAATGTTTACATCCTTATAACAGATTGCATCTCTCTGTCGTCGTCGAAACAGAAAAACTTTACCAAGCATTTCTCACCAAAAAAGCGAAATATCGCCAAATATTGGCATCGAAAACACTCCCCATAAGCGTCTATAATGGGATTGGTTTTTATGCCTCCAGACCGTCGATTCTTAGTGAAGACCAATCAGACAGCTGAATTTTGCCATCGCCAATTATTAATACTCTGAACTTATCTTTTACTGATGCTTCTTCTTCCTTTTTCCCACTCCACCTGTACAGTTTGAACTTCTATCGATCCCTTCTTAACTCCCCTAACTATTGTCCACATCAAGTTAAATCAACAGTGCAAAGTCAACGTGGAAACAACTACAAGAAGAGGAGATTATAGGTCATTAACCCAGGCTCTCCCTACAAATGTTACATCATTGTTAGTCTTCAATTAAATTTTTCTCTGAATGAAACTAAAAAAAGCACAAAATCATCAACATAATATTTTGACTTTCAGTAAATTCCTCAGGTATTAAGGTATTTTTTTAACATACAGTGTTCATGTTTTTACGTCTGTTAACCCAAAAGTGTGTTATGGTGCCATTTAGTCCCTACAAATTTTTCAGCTCACTAGCCTCTGAGAAAAAAATTTACTTCTCCCTTCCCTGTTATCAATACCTTTCGGGAGGAATGTTTACGATGGCTGGGCAAATTTCTGATGGTATTCCACGAAAGAGTTCAATAAGTAAGTCACACTTGTCTCTTCAAAGATGGCATCTTTGCTCAACAAGCGCGGAGCTTGCGCAGATGAAAGTTGAGGTCCGAGATTTCCTATGCTTATATTTTCGTTCGATTTATGACCAGTGTTGTTACGTATTGCGTGAACAAAATGGCGCGTCAGCTGGAAATTTGCTTCAACGTTGAAGTACGCAGAACAGTTTTTGTGGGCAAAACGTCGCACATGTACGGAAATTCACCTTGAAATATCTGCAGTGTATAGGTCACGTGCAATGTCACGTCTAGCCATAGTGAAATGGTGCGAGAAGTTCGAAGAAGGCCGCGCAAACTTGGTTGATGCGAAAATAATACATAATATCAGCACAGTAGACCTGTTTGAAGACCTTAGTTATCAAGAATCACAGATTGACTCTAGGTCAAGACTGAAGATCGTTTTCAAAACAGTAGTAACATATAAGTAGTGAATAAACAGATGTACAATATCAGCATTATTTTAATTTTATAATAATTATAAACGAGTATTACTTTAGGTTTAAACTTGACGTTTTATGTTACGTTACTGGTCCTTTATGTTTAAAAATAACAAAGAAATCAGCAATAACTCTAAGGGTCGACGTTGGAACTGAAGAAAGGATATTTCTTTTTTCACAAATCGGAGAATAAATTATCTAATCTTAATTTGAAATTCTGACTTCTAGAAGAATAACCAAAATTTACAATCTTGTTTATTTGCACATTTCCTCGCGTAAAATCATTTACGTCTCATCTGTCAAACCTTTCTCCAATTTTAGAGAAAACTAAACATACAAACTTAGGAATCCAAATTAACTACCTCAAAAGCAAATTCTTGCTAGGAATTAAGCTTGTTTTCTTCCATGTTCACTCTCTGAAAAATCTGAACTTTTCTCTAATTACACTTGACACACTTTACATTCCATGGAACTTTCATTTTCCCTCCTCGTCTTGTCAGCTGCAGAGGTGGCTCCGATGGGATCGCTTCCAACAACCGAGAAGTGAATAAACAGATGCACAATGTCAACATTTATTTTAACTTTGTAATCTTTATTGGGGGGGGGGGGTAACAATGCATGTCCTTTGCGTGAAAGAGATAGAAAAAATAAAAGAACAAACAAAGACGATAGCTATAACCTCCCACAAGGATCGATGCTGGGGCCGAAACTTTAGAAAGGACATTTCTCTTTCTCCGCAAATCGGAGAATCTTGTTTACCCTGGAGGAACATGACACGTGTAATTAAACTCAGTCGTGCCTCGAAAGTCAGAAATTACTTCATCCTTTCAAGAAGCTGTTTTCTCTCCTCATTTCGAAGCGTGTCACGCGCGTATCTATCTGAGTAAATAACTGTGTTCTTCTTTCCTGGCATTAGGGCACGTGGTCCGTCTTATAAGGTTTGGGGTGCCTTATTTTTCTTCTTCGCTTTCTGGTGGAAAGTTCTCAAGGTTTCCTTCCTAGAGTTTGATCGATTTGCTTTGCTTAAATGAGCTAACTTGCTCGTTACTTGTGTTTGAAAGTTCTATTATGAATCATTGTCTTGCTTAATGTGGGGGAATTTAATTCAGCTTGTTTATTTCCAAGTGGTTTTATAGAGGTTGTTTCTTATATAACGCAGGAATGGTTTTATGCCTGTTAAAGTAGAGGAATGAGATTCGTCATATAGATAAACTTTTAACCCGAGTAGATATATGAAAACGTAACATAGTTTATTATGTATTTGCGTGGTATTCAATAATTTTATATAATGTTTTACAAAAAGAAAAAAACTGATTTAAACTAAATGAAAAAGAATTGTAAATATATATTTCTTTGGTGTCTTGATGAATAAACAATCCCTAAAGAATTATTGTATTGTCTTTGTTTCGGCTATAAATTTTTAATGCAAGATCACAGTATTTATATTGAAAGTACTTTAAAACTATAAGTTGTGTCCAACTATTTCATTTTTAGGCAGCTTCCTTAAATAACAAAACTTCACTTAGAAAGAGTTAGCTGGAAACTAAAATTTTGCCCAATTGGTGTATGTTTGCGTGTTAGTAATTATTTATGCCTCTTAATGTGTTAAATAAAATATTCGAAGATATTTTTCATTATCGGTTCCCTGAAGAAATTAAACTATGATCAACTAAAAGATCAAGCATATATATATTGCTCCTTATGATATAAACATCATGAAATCTATTCCTGAACAGTTTCTGAGTAATTTTCAAAGTATGCATATGCTTCACTGACTATGCCTTTGCGAAAGGAATTATATTAGTTCATTCCCAACCTACTACACTGATATTTTTTCTAAAATCAACCTTAGCACCTCAAACATTAATGTTAGCTTCTTCCAAAGATTGCATAGTCACGCAATAACTCCCTGAAATAAGGCAGACTACGTTCATAAAGATGTGACAAAACCTATCCGCATCATAATCAAGTATTGGAAATTGAATCTTCTGAAAAAGAAGTTAGAAGAATATTAATTCAGATATAACTATTATTTGAGAAAATGAAAACTTCAGCATTAAAGTACTATTAAAATGAAAGCAAAGATTTCCACCTATTCGTCCTTCCAAAGAACTTCACTGCTTGCCAAGAAAATTGGACCGACCATTTAAAGACCCCATCCTTCAGAGTAGATCTTCCAAACAACGACCTCGTGATGTTCTGGCGAGATCAACCACCATCCACCCCCCATTTAATGGTCTGAAGCATCACTCCTGGTAACAAGGTGCCAAGTACTCCTTTAACCTCTTTAATTTGTCACTTGGAAGAAGCCTATGGGCCTTTCTCCCACCACTTTGCTTCAACCCCCTTTCTCATTCCTCCCCCCTATAAACACAGAGGGTGACTTTCGGTGGGAAGAACTTCGTCCCCAGCGAGGGTTGTCCGAAAGACCAACACTCGGTAATCTAATCATTCCCCTCCCTCTGGCCTTTGAGACTCGGACGTGTTATTTCG
>BGPR01000404.1:155242-278989 GCA_013235015.1 Araneus ventricosus | reverse complement strand
TGATTGTTTCAACTCCAAAAACGACATAAAGACAAATTTCCAGACTAGGGATAGACATTCAAAATTCTAAGCAATGCCCAACCTAAGCGACATTTAGCGTCACTGTAGCTGAATCCATAATTAAAATTTAATATTCTTCACAATAGCATCTCAATCCCACGAGCATCGGAACGAATATTTGCATAACAAGTTCGAATCCGTACTTTCCACATCATAATTAATAACAGCAGCAGTAGAGACTTCGCAGCTCCAAGATGACACAGTAGATTGCCGTGAATGGATTCTAACCCACCTCATTCCATGTTTTCCAAGATTCCAACTTTTCCCGCCACCTAACGTTCGAATCTGTTCTCTGGGTTAGTCTTCCACTTGTCTGCCGCGGTGACATGACAGTCTCTGTTTTCTTCGTCTAAGGGGGCGGGAATAGTGTTGATAATGAAATGTCGAGAGCTTTTCTCTGACAGGGTGTCGAAGAATGAGTTGGTTGGGGAGGGTGTAGGATTTGCCCGGAAGGTTAGAATTTCGATCTGGAAGGGCTGCACTTCCCGGCTTGTTTCTCTAGCCTTTTAGTTTCTTCCTACAGAGAACACTTCAGATCGGCAGAAATAAAGCTACTGTGTAAAAGATAATGGAGAGTAAGTGATATCATTGAAGCAATTTGGAAAAGAAATGGCTGTATTATAGTTAGGAAGAGAAAAAAGCTGTATTATAGTTATATCCGAATATTTTGTATTCTTGAACACATAAGCAATTATTGATAAATCGTTACTTCAAACAACAATCGCTACTATTTTTCACCAATTAATGATTTTTTTCTTTTCTGTTCAGTATAATTGATGAGCCAATGCTCTAGATAAAGATCTCTTATCACCTCACGTGTTAATGAAATAACAAATTTATACATTTTTAACAAGCGCTGCGTCATTTAAGTTAAATGTAGAAACAACGAAGAACGCATCTAATTATTGCATATATTTCCTGGGAGTTGCAACTTACTTCTAACGACGCTTACTACGGATGGAGTTATGTCCGGGAAGCGTAAAAAATTCGAACTAAAATATTCCAATGGATTGCAGAATGATAACGTAGAAAGTAATGTTCTTACTTATTTTGAGATTAAAAATATTAATAGTCAATAGTTCATTAAATATAGTATGCATCTAGTTAATATTTGAATACCGGAAGTACAGAATGTTGCAAAAAAATATATTCATTTAAATATATTTTTGCCTTTCAAATGACTTATTTGAGAGGAAATTGCTATATGAAATGTTAATATATCCATAAAAAATGTTAATTTTTTAAACCTTTTCAGCTTTTTAGACTATTACAATTTAAACGCTTAGAATGATTATTTTACTGTACTTCCATGAATCATTAAACGATTGTCTGTTAATTAATTAAAAATTAAGTTAAATTTTGGCGTTTTTCCTTAATAAGTTCCGAAAATATTACAGCACAAATATTATTTTTACACCATCTGAAAATTTTAAAAAGTACCTTTTCAATGATATCAATTAAGTTTGCCTACGATTTTTTCTCTAATTTTACTAAATTTTTAAAAATATTTTTTTGGCATAATTTACAATAACACTTTTCATTGTTGCAACGCAAACTGTTTTCATTGTTTAAAGTAATGTTTAATTGCATGTTTCTCTTCCATTGGTGAAAGCTAAGAAAATATCTAAATGTATTTTACTTTCTTCCTTTATTTGATCAATTTTTCTGAGAAATCTCTAAAGGAACTCCTCAAGATTGTAAGTATATAATGAAATAATCCACAGTGAACTGAAAGATTAACGTCGCTGTGTTTTAATTCTTTCATCGGCGTGTTTTAAGCCAATTAGCATGCTGCTGGACGTAAAATGTGCAGCGCCAATTTAATGTTGAAATCGAATGCGTATTTTACGTTAATGTAGACAAGGAACAGAACAAGTGCAAGGCTACGAAAAGAACGCGGTTTAAATGTCTATAGCAATTTGAAGTTTAAAACTACTTTGTTAATGGAACCATGAATATAAAATTATGCATATGAGATTCATGCGAAATTTTATTTCCAGCGATTCGGCTGATCGCCGAAGGCGGTTAGTATTCAATATGTTTTCCGATTAAAGTTGCTGTCAAATTATTATAAAAAATTATGTTGACTCTCAACTTTTAAACTTCAAATTACTTTCAGATATTCATTTCAAAGATAAAAGCATTTCTGATAAAACATTTTTTTTTAGATTTTTGAAAGGAATCCAGTCAATTACAAAATATTTGAATACATGTTTACGCAGTTAAGCATTTGAATACAAAATTAAACCTATCAATCCGTGTTAAAACGTCTATTTAAGCAGCAGAGTACAATTATTTCATTCGTCTGGAAAAGTATTACTCGTTTATCATATATATTAAAATTCTTTCATTAGAACTCGTCTTGCAATCTATGAAATTTCTATGAAACTGTATCAAATGTTTAATTTAAATGAAAATTGTCGAATATAAATGGAAGTTTTCAAAGACAGATGAGAGGAATCAATATAACGAAATAGAATTTATTCATTACATTTAAAGATATTAAATATCTCGGAAGCAATTTTCTCTTACAAAAATATTCAGTCAAAAGTCAATATTTTTCATTTATTAATTTGGAAATAATATTCTTCAATAAATTACGCTCCCAAATCAACGTCAATAGCATATTTTTTATGAATCGCGTATTATCGAAGTAAAGTAGGGCATCTTGTCTTTACATTTCTAAATCAATTTATTCTCAGCGTTGTTGTCAATTTAATGTCTCCCGTCCTTCAAGAAAATTATTCATCGTCCGTTGAAACATATATATTACATCGAAACCATTAATGCATTTTATCATAGTTGAATAAAACATGACTCTGGTTTCACGGGATAATCGGGGGAAGTGCAAAACATTACAGAACTAGCTCGATTGATTGATCCTCAACTTTCTCGCGCACTTCTTGAGGCCGCGGTGGCCTAGTGGTCAGGCCTCAGTTTGGGGGCGGAGGATTCCAGTTCGAAACCCGACTCCACTGAATATCCGCCGTTTTGTGAGCCTGGTGCACGCTGAGTCTGACGTCGTGGGTCAAACGTCCTCCCGCCGGTGTGGTGCGGAAGTTTTGTAGGGGGAGGTTCAGCTTCAGGTGCCGTCCTCGCCATCTGACCACGGTTCAAAATAGCCCTCGTGTTGCTTGAAAACGGAACATTAATTTAACTAAAGCTCGGTATGTCTAGTATGTATTTTGAAAGGGTGTCTTTTCTCATCGACCAGCTGGGTCCAAAATTTGATAAAGAAAATTTCGGTGTCAGAAACCACGTGTCAAATTTCAGTTTTCTAACTCGCTGCTTTTTTGAAATACAGGGTGGCCAGAAATTATTTGACTCATTTCATTTTTTTTAAAAGCTAATAATGTTGCAACTGGCATTATTTCTTTTAAATGAATGTTATATATAAAAAAATTTCAGATAGGTGGCGTACCATTACGGCGCTCTGAATTCCATAGATTTAGATAGAGAGATTTCCATACGCAATGGCTGCCGATCAACAGAAGCCGATGCGCGTTTTCTGGTTTCTTGAATATCTAGAAAACTATCCAGTTTTAGAGTTACAATTGTTTTAACAAATTAAAGAGCGTAAAATTCCCTACAAATGCGTGCTTTTATTTCTCTTTTATCTTTAATAGTTTCTCCGATAATGGCTCTCAAAAATGGGAGATGCCCAATAATTTAGGACCACCTAGACCGCTGTAACGGCGCGTTACCTATCCGGAAAAAAACTTTTTAAAATGCCCTCTGATTTTAAAATAACCGTAGCTGTTATTAGTTTTTATATTAATTTTTGAAATGGGTCCAATAATTTAGGCCTCCCCCCATATAGTGTTCACATACACATGGGCAGACTAACAAAGAGACAGCCAACCCTTTAACGGATTTGGTTCAAACCTTGATACAGATCTTCATTCTGGTTGTAAACTCAAATGCCAAATTTCATTCATCGCATTTTTGAGTCATCGTGTTCACACGCTCATGAACTAACGCACATACGTTCTGTTGACGGATGTCGTCCAAAACTTGATGTGCATCTACATTTGAGTGGTAAAACCACATAAAAATTCATTGATTTCGCTTCCTTTTTTTGAGTTATCGTGCTCAGAGACAGAACGCCGCGCCATTACAGCGACTGAACCGGTTGAATGTTCAGAGACAGACATAATTTCAAAAATGATTTTCTTTCGGAATCGGGAGGTCTAAAATGTGCAGATTCATGAATATCTCGAGGTCGAATTTTTTGACGATTGCAATATTTTCTCTTTGTGTGCTTTGCTTGAGGGAAAATAAAATATTCGAAAGCTACATTGTTCCAAAATTGCGTAACGGATAGGAGATGGTTCAATTTTCCATTTCGAAGACTATCGAAGTATAATTTAGGGGTACTACTGAACTCGAAATTCATAACATGATCTTCGGGATAGCTATTGAACCCCTGAACTGTCGCGCCCGTCATGTTGACGTCCATCGAATTATCGCATCTGTAGGCTTATAAACTAAAATTTAATCATTCATTAGCTTTATTACGTAGAATCCATAAGCATCTCAGGTATTCTATGTCTTCTTAGATGAATGAAAACGACGGCCCCTTTTCAAAACAGGAGGGGTCATCTTATTAGATAGCAAAAAAGAAAAAAATGCGATCCTTAAGGGGTTAAATGGTGTTTTCATTAGAAAATAGAAACGCCTCCACTCTTTCACCCATCTAATTATTTATAATGAAATAATTTAGTTTGGAACAGTGCAGTTTTAAAATACTACCTGTTATGATAAGCGAAAACAATTCAACAATGTTTGAACTGTCAGATATCGTCTGCGAATAAAATTTTCAATATCTGAAAAATAGATTAGGAATTTACTTTTCTCGTTTTCAGAATCCGATTCCTTCGAACTTAAATGTCATCATTTTCTATTAAATAGTAATTACCTTGTTTATAACATTTTTGAGAAGGCATAGCAATATTAGATTGATCGTTTGACTGACTACAAATTATTCAGAACGCCAGATAGCATATTCTGGCAATAAATGAATAGAAATTATTTGTTTTCATTAACGAGCTTTGTCATAAAAGTTCATTTCATGAATGACCAAAGTCTAATTTAATAAAAGATTCAGATTTTTGAAAGATTCTATCTATCAATAATTGAATTCTTACCTTAATGAACTATTTCACTCGAATTAGCTAGATATATAATTATGAATTTAAATGTGATTTGTAATAAATCGCATTTATTATGTTTTTCAGGCGTAAATTTAAATCATGCATATAGAATAATCGCCTAATGTGATAGTTTCTGGATGCCACTATATTGTTGAAGCCATGCCTGCCCCTAATGGACAAGCCGGCGGGATTTGTAAATAGATTAATACAACAAAATCAAAATGGTCAACAGCACAGAATGTTATTCTTTCAAAATTCCTGAATATGATTTCGCTTCTCTGAGAATCGCAAGAAACATTATTTCTATTTATGTATATTTTCATTGTATTTATTGATCGTTTTAGAAAGCCACGACCATCACTTTTGGACGATTTTATTATAGGGGTGATACACGGTGAGTAAAAAAAAGAGAGCGTTCGGAGGGGGTTTTTTTATTTTGCTGTTATTTATTCTTTTTCGATTTTGATATTCATTCTTGTTTTGAATCGTTCCAGTTTGCTTCAATTCGAAACGATCGTTTTTTAATCGAATGTTCGGTTTAAAAAGTAAACATCTTCTCTTCCATCTATCAATTCACCCCTATTTTAGTGAAATCAAAGTGGACTGGCGCATGCGCAAAACCGCAGAGTGTTTCCGTATCTAAAAACAGACAGTAATGTATATGTTGTCGTTGCATAGCAGTGGCGGCGACTCGGAGGGGGCGAAGACGTGCGCTGGCCCCTCTTTTTGCGGAAAAAATTGAATTTTTACTTTTTTTTAGCTGCCTAAATCTTACAATTATGAACAGACAGTAGCGTCCGGGGAAGCTGCTAATTTTGTAAATAAATTTTTAAATTTTGTTATCTACCCCCTATACTCCGAAGTACTTTTAGGTGCCGATAACTTTTGTGCCCCCTCTCCACTTTTGCCACTAAATCGCCACTACTGTGGTGCAGTGTGTCCTAAAAGGCAGTTTACAAACTTTAACCCTTTGAGGACGGCTCTTTCAGGTGTTCCAGCTTCCGGTAGCGTTAAGCGTGCGTCCTTCCTCAAAGGGTTAAGGGTAGTCCAGGCATGCAGAAACAAGTGAATTCGCAAACACAAAGGGCGACCCCTACAGTCAGTGAATTGCGTAAAGGTTTCAAGTCAGCGAAACAAGTAAAAGAAACGGATGCGCCAGAAACAAGAACAATTAAATGCGAAACTAAGGTTTAATGGAATAGAAATTCGGAATAGCACAATGACATGGTTGCATGAATAACAACTATCGAAACGTGTATAGCTTCGGACGGCTAGTCCTTTGAACACTTACTTTAAGCACTCCGAAGGTTTGTTGCTGATACTGCGTCCCACTTTCCATTGTATCTGCCATGCTGCTGTGTAGACTTGTAATGGTCTAATTTATGTGACTGTGTTGTTTTGCTATTGTGAATTTGTACTTCATTAAAACCAGTGTTGTACACTTTATCTGGTGTATCCTTTCCTTTTTTAATTCATTAACAAAGAGCAACTGCATTGGACACCTTTTGCGCTTACGGCCCTATGTTCTAATGTAAAAAAAATTATGTCTATGCCCGACCTACCCTTAAAGCTCTTAAATAACCTTTTGTGACACCCTGTTTCTGATATATCTGTTCCATTCTTATACTAACAAACAGATAGTAAGCACAGTGTCATTCCTCTGCTGTTAGTTACGCAACAGCTTAAATCTTACGTTGTGTTGTATTCCGAGAGAGAGCGTGTGAGCGCAAGAGCACCAAGAATAATGCTGCATTACTTATTTGCTAATTATGCATTCCAACTTTTATGCACTAAGCTGAAACGTTTGCCCTAATTGTTGGCACAATTCATGCTCTGTTCTGTATTTCATAAATTAAAAAAAAGAAAAATGATTTGTCATGTAAAATTCGTGGATTTCTCAAATGATTCGTTTTATTTTTTAAATGAGGAAAATGGTCGAAAATATAATATTTTTTCATCGTCAAAATACTCATCCTTAATGCATATGTCATGTCAAAGCCCCTCGTAATCTGAAGAATTAATAATAAATATCAAAATTTAAAGAAATGAGCTTTTATTATAATAGCTAACTTTTCATTACAACTTCTTCAACTATCAAAATAAGATCACTCACTGAACAACATTTTTTCAGTGGTTGGCTATATCTCTTCCAGTTGCCACACAGTAGAAAGTTAAATTAAAATTAAATAAGTCGTAAATTATGGGTGGAGCTGTGGCCAAGTTTAAATATTGAATTAAATATTTAACAATATAAAGCATACTCACTTTCCAAAGTGGACTTGGCAATCTATACTATAAGGTAGAAAAAAATTTATCCAAAATATACTGGTGAAAACGGAATCGTAAAAGCGTGAGGCGCTGATATAAATATTCTAACTAAATTAGAATTTTAAGCGCCTTTATAGTGGATTTTTAATTTTTAAGTAATGCTTAGGAATTTTCTTTCCTAAACATTCATTCCTCAGGAAGTTTGTAAGGGTAGGAATTATTGAGTCTTAATTTCCTAATAATATTGTTTTCAGCACTTCACACTTTTGCGATTTTGTTTCGACCTCCACATTTTTGATATTATTTTTTCCTTCTTTTTTGTGTACTAATAAAAGAGCGTTTTTGAAATCATATTTTCATTTTTATCCCCTTTTTTTGTCTTTATTTCTTAATTCGTAATTGTAAATATTACGAAATCTTGTAATTAATTTTCTTTCTGAAATTCATTATCGGATACGCTTTTCATATGGCAGCCAACTTTAATTAAGATTAATCGATTAATTTATAATTAATTTCTGAAAATATTAAAATATTGTAATGCCATCGGAAACATGCAACTTTAGAAAATTTCTGAACTCTATTCTGTAAGGAAGTGACTGATAACTCGATTACAAAATTCTGTCTTTACAAACATGAAGGAAATTAGACCGTCATTTACAATTGCCCCCTTTTGAGAACGCTTGTTTCTTATTTATTTCTGTCTAAGCTTTTAGCTTTGATTGTTGCACACACTAAATGCTGACTTGACTGCTATAAAAGTAACAAACTCGATTAAAATAAATTTTCTAATTTAAAATAAAATTCATTCTAATTAAAATAAATTCAAAATAGTGTTATCTTTTCTATTTAAATTCGTGCTATCATGTTAATGCTTTTTTTGAAAAAGTGAAGTGACAGAGTTTTGGCATTTAATGAGTTAAGAAGAAAAATATAATAACTCCCATCTTCACGTTTACAATAAAATCTAAAACATAGTTACAGAAATAACGATTGAACTTTAATGCTTTCCAGAGATATATAAAAGTTTGTTGTTTCTTTCATGATATATTTTCGCCTTCCCCTCCACTCCACCCCCCTACCTACGGATTCCTCTTTCTTGAAGAAGATAAAGCAGAATAAATCTGTCCTTTCGATGCATTTTCGGACAAAACAACTCTCTTCCTTCATTCATGACTTCCATTCGAACAGAGGGGGACCTGTATTGTCATAAAAGGTGATGGAAGCGAATACGATACCATCCTTCCAGAGCTAAACAAAAGAAAAGCAACAGAACAGCGAGTGGGAGACAATATTTGGATCCCCTTTTAGTTTTCTCAAACTCAGATCAAATCTCGGCGACACAGTCACGGTTTTGACTTACCAGAAAAGCTTCTATTCTTAACGTCTTAGAGATGGCAACCGAAATGTAAGCCCTGGGAGAAGAAAAAGAAAGGAGAAATCAGCTTTATGAGTAGAGAAAAGTTTGTAGTAAGAAAATTCTTCTTGTGTCAATATCTGAGTTCTGGTAGAGGGAGAATTTCGTTACCTGAAATTTTCTCTACAAGGAAGCAGGCTTGTTACTATTCTATAAACTCATTTATGCTATTTTTTAACATCGTAATCTTCATGGACTGAAGTCGTTATCATTGTATTTTGTTGCTGTTGTTTAGATGTTGTAAGTTAAATATACCGCGTTGTATAGGTGGAATTTTTACTGATTTTTAATAAAGGAACCAAATTAAAATATTACATTATGTTATCAAGCTGGGTTTTTTTTAGTTAATTTGTATCATATAGCATAGAATGCACAACAATTCTTAACAAAATATTCTTCGTAGCGGTATATTCAATTTTTTCCCTGGTGCTGCTACGATATGTCTTATGACCCCTCATCCTACATCAAACAGCTTACTGGATCTGTTCCCAAGGGTTGCTCTGCTTTGTTATTGAGATTCCCAGGGTTAAAAAAAGGCAATTTCTTAAATCTTGCTTGGTCTATTTGTGATGTAACTCCCAAGATAACGTTTAACCTCTTGATTCAATAATTAAGTCTAATAGGACCTTAGATTCTATTTGCGACTTTATTGTTATTTTAGTCTACATTGGAACTTAAAGGTCACATAAGATACGTAAGTATGTCCAAGTGACTTTTGTCTTTTAAGCTGATTGCCGCCTCGACTGAATTACGCATTTAAATATCAAATTCTGTAATTCGGTGCACGAGTCACAAACGTGATTGTAAGCGAAGTTGATTAATAGATTCGGAAAACACAACTTCTTAGTATTTCCCCCTTGGCAGTAAAAATATTTTATCATTTAGTCATCGTCTAAGGGCCGCACTGGCCTAATGGCAGGGTCTCGGCTTCGGGGCCGGAGAGTTCCAGGTTCGAAACCCGATCCTATTGAATACCCGCATTGTGTGTGGGCCTTTTGTACATCAAATTACACGTAGGGCGTCAAAACTCATCTTGTCGGTGTGGTGTGAAGTTTGGAAAGTGGGTGCGAGCTCTGGTGTCGTTCTCGCCTTCAGACCGCGGTTCAAAATGACGAGTAATAAAAAAAATAATAACAAAATATCCCTCGTGTTGCTTCAAAATGGGACGTTAATATAACGAAATTAAACTTTGGATACTGCGAAAATACAAATATTAGTAATTTTAAGTAACCTTTTAGACGTGACGTAGAATACGACGGGAGGGACAGAAACTAAGGTAAAAATTATCCTTCCACTGGTCTGACTTCACAGAAAAAGTTTTGAATGGCATTCAAAACATTAGTCTTTATATATATATACCTTTACACAGAACAAAATCTAGTAAATTCACGGTACATATTATTCTTGCGTGAAGTTTCCACGACGTAATTTTCTTGCCATTATTAATCTCCATTAAACCTGCAACAGCGTGATAAACTATTGCATGTTCAGACAACAGTGACACAAAGTAATTAAAGTCAAAGTCGTGTGAAACTGGGATTAATAGTGCGCCATTCTGACAACAAAATTACATCTGGACCGATAATAATGCGCAAAACTGGGTGACAGATAATCGGGCTAATCGAGATACAATACAGAAAACAGGTCGTTTCACACAACTTCTGTAATTGAACTGATTAGATTGATAATAATATTTTCAAGTACATTCACTCAAATATGCAAAATGGACAAAACATGCTGGATCTATTTTCATGATAAGTCTACAATGGGTGATAAATTATTGCATAGCACACTTTTGATTCATGAATAACCAGCATTCGTTACCCAAGAAATTACTTATTACGCAATAATTATTTTCGAAAAATGCGACAAAAAATTCTGATAGGGCGTTTTTCGAAAGTAACTACATCTTAAAATGTGTTTTTTGTGGTTTGTTACCTGTTGCACACCCGTGTCAAATTAGATTATCACTCCACTAAAACCTTGTAACTAGTACCGTAAGATACGTTATAAGCTTTGTTTGCTCAATAGGAGAATAAAAAGGTAAAAAGGAAGAAGCATTGAAAATAAAGTTAGAAATAATAAAATACAAATTTATAAATTAAAAAAAATTGAAAAAGATAAAAAAAAAAATAACTATGCAAGTCATTTCCTGAACGTTCTTTCACAGATGATTTTGAAAGAGATTAGATAAATTTCAGTCATCTTAGTGAAACTTAAGTCCCGATATCAGCAAAAAACAATTTTATTACTATTATTAATTAATAATAATCCACCTGGAGGAAACTGGAAAACCCAGTTTTAATTTGCTAGTAGTATGTTACTATAAGAGAGATTTTAAGTAGCTTCCCCCAATCCTAATTATTCTTTTGGCCGTGTTGCTTCTCTATGTCTCGGTTTCCTAAAATGACCGTCTCTATCCAACCTTTAACAACAGCTCCACGTGAAAATCTCTACCTTCAAAGCAATACATCACAATCCACTTTGCCAGTACGACGCCACAAATGCTTCACTGATTTACAACATCCAAGAAACAAATCTTTCAATTTTAAAAATCGGCAGTTAATGTGCAGGAAATTGCAGGAATCAATCCGTTCGACTCGGACGCAGACAGTACGAACGACAGAAATGTTTCCTGAATAGACTGTACGACTGTCTGGGAACCCTAAAAAAATCTATACGTTTGATTGCTGTGAAGTGCTAAAAATGAAAACTCCTTCTTTAGTGAATAGGAACAATTTATATCCAGAGGAAAAAATTATTTTCTATAGGAAAGGATTTATGCGCTGTAAATTTTTCGTTTGCTGTGTAAATTTCGCTAGACCATATTTACTCGGCTATCTTGCTTCTCGTCCATAAATATCGTTTTCTCTTCAAGCAGTTCGATTCCAATGAAACAAGCATTTCGTAAGCCAAAATTCATGACGAAATAAATTGCACTTGTTTTATTTCGACAAAGATGCATGCATCCCACGAATGAAACAGGCTGTGATTCGTATGCATCTTTTTTTTTGTTTAAATTTTCATTCTGTTAGTGAAACGCTGTGAACAATATAGGAAACGAAAATCTATTCTCATTCTACTTTTTATACGTATACCGATTCTGACTGCGAATTGTCCAATACTAGTTTATTAATCACTCTGTCAAAAGGACAGATGGTTTACGATATTATCAAACAGTTGGAACGAAGCAGATAAATTTAGTTTGAGGTAACGGTGTGTGTGGTTAGAAAGTAACAATTTTGAAGAAAGGTGAAATGGCCGAGATCAAAATTGCAGAAAAATTCCTAAATATATGTAACGCTCGCTGAATGACCAAAGAATATTCAGTCACCGGTGAAGGCAGAAATAGAGCTTTGGCAGAGAACGCTTCAAAATCTTTTAAGTCGGAAGGGGATTCCCCGAAAAGAGGCTTGCAGTGTGAACGGCTGATCAATTCTGGATATAATAGTTAAAGTTCAGGTGACTAGATTTTGAGAGCAGTGGGGAAAAACCAAAAGCCCCGCGCGACTCGCAAGTTAAAACGAAAATGTTTTTTATCTTAGAATTAAGTCGAGGGAAAAGAATTTTTAAACAGCGGGAAAATATAATTTATTGCATATATTCACCAAAAAAGGTTTAAAATAAGTGGTATTATTAGAAAAACCAAAAAGTGGTGCAGAAAAAATTAACACATTGGTCAATAGACAAATTTCGCATGTAGATACAACATATGTATACGACGTGATGATGTATTTCTGTGATTTGTTATTATTCAAGCATGTCGAATTATACGTATAAACAATTTGATAAGTAAGTAAGAGCTATTACTGATCACTGAGTAAATAGGAGCTCATTTACCGATACATATATTTATTTTTACTTCTAATCAACATTTTGTACCTCATATACAATTTTGGAGATCGCTGTACAGAAATTCTTCTATAGTCAATATATCACAATTTGTACTTATTTGCATGAACTTTGACTAGCTTATAACCGATTACCAGAAAAAAAACGTAAAATATCCGTGAATTTTATTTTTAATGAAATTATTCCCTCTTCATTGGTAGACTGATTTCATTTATTTCTGAACACTTCCGATACATCCTTAAAAGTCAGGATTTTTTTTTAATTTTAATTTTTTTTAATTATTGATCGCTAAAAGAAAATGGATGGAAGAAAGCGTAATTTGAAATGTAAAATAATTATTTCTTTAAAATTTGAATATAAAATTATTTCTTTAGTTTTTAATGTAATTTTTTTCTACAGGGTGTCCGAGAATTGTTGGACACATTTCAAAAATTAATAAAAAAAACTAATGTTTCAACTACGATTTTTTTTAAAAAAATGAGAGCGCATTTTAAAAGTTTTTTTTCAGATAGGTAACACTCCTTTTCGGTGCTCCAGGGGTCGTGAATTACTGAAAATCAGGCATTTGTTTAGAGCCATTATCTGCGAAAATATAAAAAAAATTGGAAGAAAAATAGAAGCGGGTATTTGTAAGGAATTTTACGCTCTTTAATTTGTTAATTCTAGAGATAGCAAAGAAGGAGTTATATAATTACGTAGTTCAGTGTCAGTCACCGGTGGCAGATTTCCATTCGCAATGGCTACCGTTCAGCAGAAGCCGATGCGCGTTTTCTGGTTTCTTTTTTAGTTTTTCTTGAGTATATCGAAAACTCTTCAGTTTTCACACTACGTGTGAATTAACAAATTAAAGAGCGTAAAATTCCCCAGAAATGCATGCTTTTATTTTTCTTCCAGTTTTTTTTTATTTTCGCAGATAATGGCTCTAAATAAATTTTTGATTTCCAGTAATTTATGACCCCCTGGACCACCGAAACGGCGTGTTACCTATCTGGAAAAAAAATTTTAAATGCGCTCTCATTTTTAAAAAACCGTAGTTGAAACATTATTAATTTTTTTCCAAATTAATTTTTGAAATGTGTCCAACAATTCTCTTGCTCTTTGCTGTGACATCACAATTTTTTTCATCGTACAAGATGCGCAATGGATTCGAAAATTAAATATTGCGTGCACATGATCGTAAATTGACAATTATTTTGACTTTCTGCTTCGAATACATTAGATGTATTTATGTTAGAAATTTCTAAATGTAGTGCAATTATTTAGCTATTGGTAATTAAAATGATATTTTTCTTTTTTATAGGGTTCTTCAGAAAAGTAGTTACCAAGAAAATCGTCGCTTTTCCAAACTAAATATATTTGCTCTTTTTATTTTCACAGAGGTGAGTTTAATATCATTTTATGCATGTAATTCAATCCTCGAAGATTTTATATGATACTTTTTTTAGCTTATACATGAGTGCATTAGCAATTCTATAAAATTTTCTTTAAATTTGGATTAGCAGACTCTGTAGGGAAATCTCCATTACTCTAAAAAATGATCATACATGTGACAACTGAACACTGCAGACGGAACAGAACACCACTTCGTGCCCCTGCGACTATGACCTTTTGGTTATTTAAACATGTGGCGGACATGAAGGACAGCGGAAGAGACATGGGAAGACGCTCCTTAACTGTCTAGCAAATAATGGCGAAGGCAGAGAGATGGGAAAGGTTACAAAAATACAAATCTAAAATTCTGGGATAATATACAAGAAACAAAGGGGAGCATCCTATAAAACCATATACAAACAAAAACTGTAAAAAGGAAAGAAATCTGAGTATGAAGTGTGCAATATCAACAAACAAGAGAAAAGAAAACTAATCAAATAAAGTCCACAAGAACAAACTAAAATGCGAGTGTTAAAGCACATGTGTGTCCGTTCTTTTCTCCATAAAGTGGGAGTTCTTCTGTGTAGAAGCGGATAATAGTTCAGGTGCGCTGTCACTTCGACGAAGAGGGCGCAAAAAATTCCCCATGTCGGCTTGCAGGTAATGGAAAGGGCTTGAAATAAGAGACGATCATGGATTTATTCGAAAAAGCTCTTGAAAATCATTAAGATGGTGTAGCAATCGTTGGATTTTAAGTAGGGAGCCTTTGTTGGAAGCGACGTTGCAGAACCAGATTAGCTCATGTTGCTGTGCCGGTTTAGTCATGTGGAAGGTTGCAGTCAGAATGCAATCTGTCGCATGATGCAAAGGAGTGCCGTTTGTGTTTCCACGTGGGCAATTTGCTGTCGAGGTAAGGGTTAAACCTTCTCAAGTACGAGGGAAATGGGCCGTATCCTGTAAAAAGCAGGATTTCTTCCCTTTTCCAGAAGCATGGTTGAATTGCGACTCTTGGTTAGGATGTTAAGTGGGAACCTCCCCGTATCTTCATCTTCCCAATCGGACTGCCAGTCCTTCATCAATTTTTTCCTTCAAGATTCATTTCAGGAAAGAAATCGGAGCCTTAACAGATAGTGGGTCTCTATCAGACTCCGCAGCTTCTTTTGCTAATCTGTTCGGCTCCTCGTTTCCGTCGTAGCTCACGTGAGCTTTGATCCAAAAAATGTGTATATGCTTATTCGTTATAAGGCCCTTACAGATCTCTCTAGCTGTTGTGTTTCTACTTCTTGGGTTAGATGCTGCCTGGATCTTCGCCTGATTGTCCACTAGAATGGTGATTGGCTGGTTGCATGATCTTTTGCGTGTTTCAAGGCCAGAAGTTCCGCCTGGAAAACTGTATTGTAGTCTTGCAGTTTTGCCAACCATCTGTAGACTATAATTTGTTCTGACCAGACGCAAAATGCTGTCCCTACACCTTTTTCGGTCTTCGAGCCATCCGTGTAGATGCGGGTGCCCGATGTTATATCCCCTCCATCTACCAAAGAAATCTGTTTTTCTGTCGGACATTCAGCGGGATGTGCAGCCCATCCCGTCTCCCCTTTTTCAACCTCTCCAGGAACGAGAGTTGTCAAAGTGTCCGGAAGAGAGATGTTTAGTCTTCGAATGGCTGTGACTCTGGCCTCCTGCTGGAACTGGAGGTAGAGAGGAGGAAGTCTAAGTATGACCTGGAGCGCCGAGGTTGCTGTGGTGGTGTGTGTTGCATGCTTCTGTTAGAGCAAGCAGGTAAGGTCTTTGCATGATGTTAAGCTTCCTTTTGATTCTAACTGGTGGGTCTAGGCACCAGACTGCAGCTCCATAAGCAAGCATCCT
This sequence comes from Araneus ventricosus, assembly GCA_013235015.1. Classification (NCBI taxonomy): domain Eukaryota; kingdom Metazoa; phylum Arthropoda; class Arachnida; order Araneae; family Araneidae; genus Araneus; species Araneus ventricosus. The sequence continues at coordinate 263,005 of BGPR01000404.1, read as the reverse complement.
TTCTATTACAGTCTTGTACAGCTTCTTCTGAGTTTAAGGGAAAATCCCCAGTCTTTCCCGGTAATCTTGAGTAGGTTCTGGCAAAGAGTAAATGATTTGGTTGAGAAATTTCGAAGGTGCGCATTACAGTTTAGTTTGTCATCTATTAGGAGTCCGAGATATTTTATTGTGTGTTTTCTTTGGATTGTCTCTCCTTGCCAGCGAATCTGTGGGGCTCTTGTTAATTTGCTGAAGAGGATGTATTGAGTTTTGTCTGTAGAAATTTGGAGTTTCTTTTTGTTGGCCCAGTTAATGAATTTTTCTATTGCTGCATGGATTTGGTTTTCAATTTTTATTTTCGTGGGGGGCGTGAGAGACGATCACAAAATCGTCGGCGAAGGCTTGTATGGCTGTGTTTTCTGGCCAAGTTTCCAGCAGAATTTCGTTTGCGACTAAGTTCCAGAGGGCTGGACCACTCAGCAAACCAAAATGGTTCAGGCCGCTATTATTACTAACCAAACCTACAATTATTTTTAGGTTGCGAAAAATGTAATTTTATATAAACCTGACACTCATTTTATGAAATGAAAGAAAAAAATTTATGAAGATGGGAAGATTTTGTATGATACCTTTTTTAGTTTATGCGTACATTAGAAACTCTATAAAATGGTTAAATAAATACTTATCTTTAAATTTGTTGTGGTAGACTCTGTAGGGAAATGGCCATTACTCCAAACAATTATCATACCTGTGACAGCTAGAACACTGCAGCAAACCAAAATAGTACAGGTCGCTTATATGAATTGTTAACCAAATCTATAATTATATTTAAGTTGCGAAAAATAAAATTTTATATAAATCTGACGCTTATTTTATGAATTGAAAGAAAAGCATATACGAAGATGGAAGACATATTCACATGAAGCTAAATGCTTATTTTTATGAAGAACTCCAGAGCAGGATTATAAATTCATTCGTCTCTTATTATAAAGTTGGCAATTTGATCCCAATGAGGAAAAGTATTAACAATTATAAAAATACATGTAATGCTCATAACTAATACACGAGAAGATTCAAAAATACTTTTGTATTGTAATCCTTTCATCCAGCAGAGCCTGTGTCTGAATCGGTTTTTTTTTTGTCATCTTTAAACAAATAAGTCCCCACTGAATACTCTGAGGCATTTCCTAAAGAAGAAATAAATAATAAATGTGGACAATAAATACCAGCGCCGTCGTGGTTTTCATTGAATTAACAGAAAACCCCTCAAACCCTTTCGCTAGAGAAAATTGCGTTTTAAAAATTTTATTTCCTTTTTCTCGGCTTAAAATTTCTCCTGTATAACAAAAATGTTGAATTTTTTTCGATAGCAAAAGAAAATTATTCCAGTAATTTCGTCGCCACCATGAGATTAAATATAAAATAAGAAATCAACTCGGGTTCTGTATTTGTGGAAAGATAATGAAAAACTCAGTTATTTCTGAGGAGCTAAGCCTCAGCATTGTGTTTATCCAATCTAGCGAACGAAGAATGAATTTTTCGGAAGTCGTAATTATTTTACAAGAAATTTGAGTCATTTAATAAGGAACTGAATAACTTTTCTGCGGCAAAAAATATTATTTTACAAGGCAACTTCATAAATTCTCAATATTAGATGCTAAAAATTTTAAAGCCAAGACAAAATCGCTCGAAAATTCGAAATTAGAAATAATGTAAATTAGGTAAATTAGCAAAGCATAACATTTTTATTTTCATAAATCTAAAGTTCTTATAAAAATTTGTAAGCATTTTTGTTTTGAAGTGAAACTGTAATCACCAATGAAAAAGAAAAGTAAAAAGAGAATAATCTGACGGGGGCATGCGTACAAGTACTATAATAAATTTTTTCAAGCAAAGTTTCAAAGCTTTCTTTATGTCCTTTGTATTTTTATGTGTATTTCGTATATTCTTATAGAGTGTATTATGCACCGTATTTTACAAGCAACTAGAAGTTAAATAAATCTTTAAAAACCTACGCCTTTTTTTGCACCACTCTTTGACCCCTTTGCGTCAGCGGCGTAGCGAGGGGTAAGTGGCGCCCGGGACATATGATTTTTCACCCCCTCCAATCGTAATCGGAGTAATGACGCCGGACGCTGGCATTATTTTTTCTCCTCATCATCATATTTGGCTTTAAAAAAGACAGAAACACATTAACGTTTTGTCCCTATGACGCCCCTAAACCTGGCGCCTATACCCTCTTTGCCCGCAGGTCGCTACGCCACTGCTTTCGGGAACTTTGATGGATGATGATATTGGCGTCGTGACCTTCATCACTGCAAACCTCACCTTCATTCAACATCGCCGCTAAAAAGAGTCGAGCTTTGCTAAGCGTGCGCTCATCGAGCCAACAACGCAGCAAAGTAGGGTCAAGCATTGCTAAACGTCTTTATATCAAAATGATATAAATAAACCAAAAGTAATTCTTCAGACCGTAAATGCCGACAGAAACGTGGAAAAACCAAGCCGCGGACGGTGACAGTTCAAGCCGGAACTTCGGTTTTACTATCGAAGAGTAGGTCCTTCATTCGCAATTTCCTCATCAACAGTCTATAAAACATGGAATCGAGTCATCTCTTGATGAAATCATCCATTAGGAAGAACTTTCCTAAATTATTTAGTTTGTTTGCACTCGAAATCTGATTGTACAGATAATTGAATCAAATATCTTCGTCATTTTATTAAAGATTTGCGAGGAAACAAATTAGATTTTCAGCGTTATTAACTGAATTTGTAATCTTAAAGAGAAGTACTTTCAGTTGTTAATTCATAAAATGCCAGTCAGCCCAATTGTATCGTCAGATTTTAATACATGGATAGACGATTTTTGAAGCTAAAGTAGCTAATATCCAGATGCGTACAAGCTTATTTAACTTTCAAGTTTGTTTTCTCTTTTTCGTATGAATCTGTCTCGTTAAATATTCTTTTACTGAATTATCGTCTGATGGAAAGGATATTTTAAAAAAAATACCAAATTTGTATGTATCTATGCATTACACGTAGAGGCATTTTTTGTTTTTATATACTTTATATGTATAATTATCATATATTTTTAATGAATATTTAAACCTTTTGGGATTTATATAAATTTAACTCCCAAAAAATGTTTGCACGAGTTAAAAAGGTTTTATAATTTTGAGACATTCCCGCCAGAGCAAATATTTGAAGAGGAATTTCCAGACGGTAACGTTTCGTATAAACAGAAACGTTTTCAGAGATGTAAAGAACAAAAGTACTATGTTTGTTTTTCTTTATATCTATGAAAATTTATTTTATAATAAATATACGTAGAGTGCCAACTAAACTAGTTACTTATTAATTTAAGCACTATAAATAGCTACACGCAACTTTGGTTTTCAATATACATTTACATCACGTATAATATCGACTGCTGATGTGGAAAGCTAAAATCCTTTGAAATATATCAATTTAATTCAAATACGTTACGATCATTTAAATAATCCTGCATATTTAACTGGGGTGTTGATATATCTCTTAGCTTTCCCTGAACTATAAACTTTAGATGTCAATATGACTTTAGAACAGTGGTTCCCAACCCATGGGCCGCGGCCCACTTGTAGGCCTCTTTTAGTGTATAAATGGGCCGCGAAATGCTAGTCGAGAATCGAAGTCAGGGGAGCTTCAAGAATCTTCACTTGTTTCTAGCTTTGTAAATCAGTATATTTTTATTCCTTTTACAGTAAGCTTCACTAATTACTAGCATATAAGGGCATCTAATATACAGGGTGTCCACACTTATCGTGGTCCAATAGCTAATTTCTAAACTGTTAGAGATAGACATATAGTTCCAACTGGAAAAATGCTTTAAATGAAGGGAAGAATTATATTTTATGTTTTTTGAGTCACTAAATATATTTCTGAAAAAATTAAGAGTTCTAACTTTTTATACGGTTCCACCGGTCCTATCAGCCATGTTTAGTAAAATATTCTTTACACTCTGAAATTTTAACCACAAAGAGTCCACTCTTCAGCGACTAAAACTGAGCGAGTTATGGAGCTTTGAATTTCATGATTTTTACCAATCAGCGGCCTCGTCGAGCAACTGATGTGCATTAATTGGTGAATCGTCTGCAAGACGGCTATTCAAATGGTGTAAAGAAGAGTGGAACTTTTTTTTGTTTAAAATGTTAGAGTGTCAAAAATATTTTACTAAATATGATTGATAGGACCGGGGGACTGCATAAAAAGTTAGATTTCGTAACTTTTTCAGGAATATATTTATTCACTCAAAAAACATATAATTCTTCCCGTCAATTAAAGCACTTTTGTAATCGGAACTATATGTCTATCTCTAACGGTTTAGAAATGAGCTATTGGACCACGATAAGTGTGGACACCCTGTATATAGATATATAATATGTGTGTGTTTGTATTTTTTTACCTGTATATTTAGTTAGTGGGTCTTAAAATATTTTTTACACAACAGGTGGTCCTCACAACTAAAAAGGTTGGGAACCACTGGTTCCGAAGAAATAGACGAGTGGACTGTGAAAGCATTGTTTCAAATAGCATGAAAAGAATGTAATGAATCCACATGCTACGCGAAAAGAGCGCAATAGACCTCAATGTGCATGTCTTTTACTATGCGTGTGAATAGCAGAGATTAGTGTGCTGAATTTCTATAGATTCTCTGGAATTTAAAAAACTCGCTATTCTCACAAATGAATGGATTTTCAAAGATTCAAATTAATTGAAACTTATCGTTATGTTGCTTAAAACTTCTTTTTGATTGATGTTAAATTCAACATTTATTTTGAAAATCATACAAAGCGAATGAATTGGGTGAATATCATGATATTAAGGATATATAAATGATTCACAGGTTTTCAAACATTATGAATGATTTAATCGAATGGAAAATCATTACAATTTTCATTGAGATAGAAATTCAAAGTGTAATTGCGATTATTTGATAAACGTCCTGTTTGAAGCAATAGTGGAGCTATTTCGGCATGGATCTTGTAATTTTACACCGTATTCAGACGACGGGGTTTCATTTGCCGCAATATCCCTTTCTCCAAGCTTTTAGCGACAAGAAATCGTACCCCATGTATTTAACGTGCGCCAAGTCTATGTAGAAAGTATATATTCGAATCGGGTTACGAACTCGGAACCCTCCGGTCCCGAAGCTTAAACATGGTCACATTTGCCACATAATAGAAATTCAATGGCCTGCAAGTTATTTATTATGCGATGGAAATAATTGATCGCACAAAATATCGAATAATATATAATACTACTAAGACACGCCTTGGCTAAAACTCAAATATACTTTTTCCTGAAAAGCTAGATAATTGGGCCATTGTGGCCAAATAATTTAATCGCAGCTTTCTAATCTCAAATTCTGATTTTAATTCAGTCGGAAATCTGTCTTTTCTGCAGGTTTGTTAGACACTCGATCTCTTGCGGAAATTCCGAGATGAAGTGCCTACATAGATGTAATCTTTCGTCAGTTGGCTGCAGTGCAAAAGTGCGAAGTTCACCCACTAATAACCCATGCAGTCATTTTTTTAAAAAAACTTCAGAATTCAAATGTGACTAATTATGATATTCTATCATTTTTGTAGGCTGCAAAAAGAATGAGGGGAGGCTGTCTTTTTCAAACAGCCGCTGATGTTAAAAGCGTAGGACTACTTTAAACGCGTGACTCTTTTCCGAGTTTTAATTTTTTTTGTAACTTTTGTTGCTACCCTTTATATCTAAAATAAGACATTAGTTATGTTGATAACATATGTATTTACCGAGATATAGAGGATCTCCCATACCAAGTTTTGTGGCGTTTTGGCGTAGCGCTCAATTTCCTTCCCAATGGGAGGAACGTTGTCCTACGTTAAAAACAAATATTAATTTCTTCTTACTATTTAGTTAAAATGTCGCATTTCTCATGATTTTTGCTCACATTCGCCTCAAAGAATCGTTTTCACCAATCACAAGAACTTGTAATGATGCCATCTGTCGTTTAGTAACTACTCAAAACAAATCATACGCAAAGGCATTATTAGCTTACATAATATGAACAAATAAATAAAATCGTTTGAAATGGCGAAATTAATTTATATAAATTAAATCAATAATAAACCATTTGAAATGACTTGATTTGCATAAAAAAGATCAATAAATAATGCGTACGCTTGCAGTTTTTATTACGTGATATTATTGCGCAAAAAATGAGCAAATATATAAATTGAAATGGCTTTATTAAATTACGTAATATAAAGAAGAAATAAAATCATTTGCAATCACGGAATTAATAAGTATTACATAAATGAGAATAAATAAAACGTTTGCACAAGTGCGTTACTAGAGGTATATATCAATATATAAGTAATGCATACTCTTACAATTTTCATCACGCAGTGTTCGTCCTTCGTTGTATTAGTATCGTTTAATCACCTTTTTTCTGATTATGCAGTGATATTTTTACACCTCAATACAAATAATAATTTCATCCTTGGGGAAGATAAACAACAGGTTTCAAATTACTCCTTTACCATTTTGATTAGGTCCATGCATCACGTCGCGCTGGCTTTACTTGAAAAATACATCCAATAAAATTTGATTTCTTACGGGATACGCACGTGGTGCTTTTCCGAAATGAAAATAACTGTAAAAAATGACGTCCTCTAAAAATACTCGTAACTGAAATGAATTCGAATCTATCTCCGAGTTTATACGACGTTTACCGAGCGACTGAAATGAAAGTTTATCATGCTCCCGTACACGGATTTCATTTTACGAGGCAGAGTTTATGTGGGAAGCTCGTAGGGAGTCAAGGATGGAAGAACCCTTTTTATTTTGGACTGTCAATATAATAATCTTTGGAGGCCTTTCCAACAGTGAGCCCTCCTCGATGAACTAAGACTTGGTTTTATCTATAAATTTATCTTACATTCTTCCTTTGGTATATATAAGGCCGTTTTTTTATTATTTGACCTTATCGAAGGTAAAGAGAGAAATATTTTAAGTGGATGGCAGATAAAAGTCAAATGACTTGGTAAATTAGTCAAATAGGAAAGTGAATTATTTTCATCATCGCAATCGTTTTTATCATATTGTTACGTCGTAAGTCGTACTGTAATGTCGCTTCCCCGCAATGTTAATTTTATGATTGGGAAGAGATATTTACAGAGGTTCTTACTAGCTATCGGGGGTAGGTCAAGTAATGCCCCCGACCTTGGTGACAAACTAGGCAACAAATTTGGCGACAAAAAGAAGGTCCTCAAAAATGCAAGTATTTTCGTCCTATCTCTATTATGAATAGAGATGCAGAGAATGTGCTAGATGATTAGTCTAGGCACATTAGTCTAGATGATTATCTAGGCACATTAGTCGCCATGACTCGCGTCTTAAATTGGAACCATCTACAGTCACCCAAAAAAGTATTCGGACACCAACATGAATAACACTTTATTCATCAAATAAAAAATATTAAAACAATATATTGCAAAACGAATCATGTCTTCATATCCTACAAGGTGTGAAAATACATATGCTACTGAAATAGTTTTCTTAAACTTAAAAATTAAAGTATAATTAACCCTATAATACTTTTACAATAGATTTTCATTCCAAAAAAATATTCGGACACTTATAAATTAATTAACAAAAAATACTTTTACTACTTGAAAGCACTATTTTAGTATTTTGTTGGCCGACCCTTGTTTTTTATTACTTCTTTCAATCTACTTGGCATTGAATTGACTAATTTCTTGCATGTATTGGGATCAATATTTCTCCATGCTTTCAATTAGTTTTTCTTTCAGGATATTTTTGCTCGTAATATTACTTTCATGCAAACGTTGTTGTATATTATTCCATAAATGTTCTATAGGATTCAGGTCAGGACTTTGGGCTGGCGTTTTAATGACCATAGGACAATGATAGAGAGCCCATAGCCTACAAATATGGGACGTATGCTTCGAATCGTTGTTTTGGTAGAGTTTAAAATTGGCCAAAATTCCCATTTTTTGAGCACTTTGTCTTATATTTCTTTTAAGAATGTCTAAGTAATATTATATATTAACTTTACCATAACCATATTTATTAACTTTGCTGTCAATTAATTCTAGGTTTCCTGTTCCAAAGCTACTCATGCAACTCCAGACAAAATGACTGCCGAAGCCATGTTTTACTGTAGCACGAAGATTTCTTAGTTTAAGCTCAGTGTTAAGCATTCTCCATACCTTTTGCTTTCCATTTGAACCAAAAACATTAAATTTACTTTCGTCAACAAAAATTACAGACTCCCAAAACTCTCTAGGTTTTTTTAAATAACATCTAGCAAATTTCAATCTCTCCTTCTGGTTCACTCTACAAATAAACGGTTTCCTTCTAGCAACTCGAGCATGAAAGTCATTCCTCAATATGTTTCTTACAGTTTCAGAATGAGATATTTTTCCGAAACGTTTTCTAGCTTCAAGCGTTAATTTAACATCATTTATCTTCGGATTGATAGTGATTTTTTTAACAAACCACCTCTGCTCACGGGGTGTGAAAATTGCTGGCCGTCCTGTCCGTGCTTTATTTTCTACAGAGCCAGTTTTCCTGTATTTAGAAATTATACTAAATACTATTGATTTACTAATTTTTAAAATATCACTTACTTTTCGAATAGATTTTCCACTTTTATAGTGATCTACAATGAGTTTTTTCATTTCAATTCTAATTTCGGGTTTCTTTCGACCCATATTTCACGTTACAAAACACTTTTCGGTTTTTATTGTTAGGACCGATTAATCAAAGGGTTGCCGTTTCTTAAAGCATGTAAGCATTTTATTTCTTTTGATTTATCGCCAAAAGACTTCAATTTCTCTCACTGTCCGAATACTTTTTTGACATTTTTTTCACCTTATTGGTAATGAAAGTTGTAAAAGTCGTGTAATTATTAAATTTATTCAGCTCCTTTTTTCTGCAATTATGTCTCGTAGTACGTTTCATAAGATACTACAAAAAGTTATAGTTATTCCCAAAAATAACAGAAATAATCGACTTCAATTTTTTTTCATTCAAGTGTCCGAATACTTTTTTGGGTGACTGTATCTAATTAGATGACTCCTCCTCTGCTATCTCTTACCTACAGTAAAGGAGGGCTCATCTGATTAGATAGCTGGTATGAATCGTATTTGATTCGCTTGGCGATTAATGTGTTAAGAATAAGATAGCAGACAAGGGCTCATCTAATTAGATAGATGGTTCGAATCTCAGACGTGAGTCAGCAGCGAACGTGATAATTATTGGTGAATTGGTGTCTTTTACAGTATGAGAATAAAGAATCGGAATGTTATTTGGACTTTCTCAAAAAACTGAGCATCAAAGAAAGTTTCAAGAAGATAATTTTACAATACGTTTTTGGAAAGATGGACTTCTGCATTATTTTAGAATCTTCTTTAGTTGTTAAAGATGTGGCTCTTAAAGCGCAGTAAGTTCTTAATCTGAAAGTGACCAGAGAAACTGGAAAGTGGAGAACCCTGAGATTTCACCATCTCCGAGTTCACATCATTTTTACCGAGCAATTGAAAGTTCATCATTCTCCTGTACATGGTTTACATTTAATGACCTCTAATTTTATATAAAAATTAGACAAAAACCAAGATAAAGTTAGCGTTTATTTTGAACTGGAATTAAAATAATCTCTGAAATCAATGAACCGAAATGAAACTCGTCATTGAGTCCTTTTTGATAATATAAAGTAAATATTTATTAATATAAATGTAGATGATTCGACCTCAATAAATATCATTTAGGAACTCGTGATTCGGCTGTGAAAGAATGACGAATAATCATGAAATAATTTGATAAAGTACTCAGATAACTAGTATACAATATCCCGAGTTAAGTTCTTTATCGCCCCCCCCCCCGAACTTTTGGATGCCAACAGCTATAGTTATTTAAGTGGTGTTTAAATACAATAAAGTTAATACGTTATTCATTCAGACAGCTTACAGCGCTCCCAAATGTGAAGTCAGGAGTTAGCGTGTCCATCTAGAAAACTATACGGGATATGGTGCGGGTGTAAAACTGTATTTCTAAGTTTTTTTAATTGGCTTCTTTCTTGAAGCAAGGTCTTGGTTGTATGTGTCCAAATTTAAAAATTGATATACACCATATTTTGATTTTTTTATGTATAAACTGATTCTTTCGCATTTCGTAAGATTTTATCTGGGTACCACTTTGTTCAACGAAAAAAGTGTCCTACGCGCAAATTTTCGAGAAATCTGAAGATATTTTATAATCTGAATAATATTACTTTATTAATCTGTTTTACCTGCGAAAAGTTTGCTTTAATTCGATTATATTTTTACTTCGTTCTAAGACAGCAATCAAGGAATTAACAATTCATTTTATTAGCTAAAGTAAATTAAAATGTTTAGTTTTGGAAGTTTGTTTTGCAACTAAATGGAAGGATTGATGAAAATCAACTAAAACACTATATTTTAACTAGAATTTTCTAGAAAACATTTTTCTATATGGCTACTTAAGTACGTATAAAAAGCACAGGTTATGTCCACACAACCCTTTTAAACCCGTTTCCACCTCAGTAAAAACTTCGTAATGGTGTCTAGCTTACAGTAAATCCTCAATAAATAAAGCTTTAATGGGCGCTACTTATTGCAAACAAGACTTAAGCACATAGTTACGAGCTTACAAGTAGGTATCTCCTGTAAGAGTTGCATCCACTTTATAGTAACGTTTTTTCCTCTAAAACCCTCCTCAATTCCATTTATAGGCAGTATTTTATGAATTCTTAAAATGTTATGAAAGCAAATTCTGTTAAACTTTAATTCTTTACACTTTTAAATTCACGTGAGTGCCATAAATGACGCAAAAATGGAAACTTAAGGTAGAAATAAAGATGGGATTTATTTCTTTCATATAATGTGGACATATATCCTGGATAAATAAATTCAAAATAATTGTCAAATAAAAGACGTCTTAAAATTTAAAGTGCCGTAAATTCAGTATAAGAGAGATAGTTGCTGGTATTTTGTAGGATTCTGTTTGGATACATAAGAAAACTTGTTTGCAATTTAGTTTTTTAACCCATTAATGTGTTGAATTAAACGTACCAAATCTATTTTTAATACACAAAATTAGAAACTCGATACGATTGTGAAGATTGTACATTTACATTGATTGATTCTATTGGAAGACCCTACCAAAAGGTGTGTGCATCATTTATAACTCTTTTCGATTCAAATGGTGTGAAATAAGCATTGTTTTTACAAGCATTAAAAATATTCTAGAAAATCTGCTGATCTACTTATAAATTTCAGTTTTAAGTTGATCACAAAAATGTCCGTAAAATGTAACCAAAATTGCAGATTTTTGACATAGGAGATCGGCAAATTGGAGATTTTGTAACTAGAACTGGAGAATGAGGATTGTTTATTACAAGCATTAAAAAATTCTAGAAAATCTGCTAATCTACTTATAAATATTTGAGTTTTAATTTGATCACAAAAATGTCCGTAAAATGTAACAAAAATTGGAGATGAAGCATGCGAACACTACAAGAGAGAGTTTCAAACGGATTCACGTGAGGCGACTTACATTTTCTCCAATCTTGTGTTAAATTTGTGTCAAAATAGCTTATTCCCGAAGTCATAGTTTATCTTACTAGACCGAGTGTTAGGAAAAGTGCAAGTACTGCAGTTCTGAACTTCTGTCATTTTTGAACGCTACAGTTAAGGGGTGTCAGTTCAGATGTCATCCTCATCATTTGACCACGGTTTAAAATTAAGAAGTGCGTCCCGAAGTTTATCTGCTATAGTTCTTCAAAACGGAATGTTCCTCGAATTAATCAGAAGTAAGCTAAACACCTCACTTTGCATATAAAATGCGATCCTTATCACACATTAGAGTATAAATGAAGCTGCTGACACTTTGGCAAGGCAACTTCTGTTGAATTCATGCGTCCATATGTCATTCTTGCACACGAAGAAGTTTCTTCAGTTGTTTGAAGTCGGTAAAATATGCACTGCCCTCTTTCCTTCGTTCATTCTTGGTACTTGAGGAAAAACTTTGTTGTTACAAATGTTTTCTCACTTTGACAGAAGTCAAATAGCTTGCCTAGAATCGGAACTTTGCAGATTTTTCACGACTAATAGTCAATGAAAAGCCAAACAGATATTGCCTTCGTATCTTCTTGCCTGCCTGGATTGTACATAAGAAGTCGCTTTGGAGATTCATGAGCTCTTAGGGTTCAATTTAACTCTTTTGGGATTATTAGCAATAACAATCGACACAAATTTTACTTAAATATAACTTTTCATTGTTCCGTAAGACTGTGGGATCCATGAGACGAAATGTATCGCAAGAACTGAAGACAACTACGCTTTGCGAAAAAGAACCACATGAAGTAAATAATACAGATTTTCCTAAATTCTGCTGAAGCATGTCCAGCTTTTTCTACCCTTGAGGAATCGTCCGCGTCCATCAACCTGCTGCCATTGATTTTTGTCAAGTGTTTTACCACCTTCCAATGAATTTTGTAACTTTAAACAATAAATATCTTCTGCGCTATTTCCATGTTAGTAAAATTAAATGTGGATAAAGCATTCAGGATTTTCGTATTCTTCGGTTCTTTTATTTGTCCATCTTTTATAAAGCATTTTAATCGGAATCATATTCCAAACGTAGCCCGGGACTTCCCCATTTGTTCTGGTTTTTCGTTCGCTATCGGGTATCAAGCCCTACAGATTGAAAGCCACTGCACAACTACTTTCCTTAACCGATTTGTCGGTACGCCTTACGTGCATCGAATTATTGCAATTTTAAACTTAGAAACGAAAACATTCACGGACGTTATAATTCGGAAAACAAATTACTTGGAATCCACAAACATTTCATCTGTTCTTTAGGTTCTCAAATGAATTGAAATGACAGCGCATTCCAAAACAGAAGGTGTCGTCTAATTAACTAGTTGAGAAAACAAACCAGTTAAGGGGTTAAAAGTAAGCTTATATTAAGTGATTGGATCGTTCTTATTTCAGGAACAATTCGAAGTTTCATTAAAGTCAGTCATCTCAAATTCTCAAAATAGCTTTTCATTTTAATTTATAGATTTTAGGTTATCAAAGCCTTTGTGCGATCAAGCTGTTTATTAAATAAATTAGCAAATAATTGATTCCGCATTCATTGAATTGCGTGCTATGTTTCCATAGGTTTCCATTAAAGTTTATTTAATTTTGAAGAACGTAAAACGAAGTATTAACACTCGAAAATTGCGATGGTTAATTTCGATTAGCCATATATGTTAGAAGAGGATCAATATTTGCTCGCGAAGTTTGATATTATTCGGTACATTACTTTATGTAAGAGATTACTTAAGCGTTTTCGAGCAATTTGGAATAGCGATGAAAGAAAATCAATATTTGTCCTAAAACTTTACCGATTTCATTAGGACGAGTGTTTTGCTGTTTGAATATGATTTTATCGTATACTAGAAGAGATTCGATCTAGTTTTAAGCAGTGCTGGTTGCAGTTCTGGTTACTCAAATATTAGCAATGAGTCTTTGATTAACTTAATCAAACTGAAAAGGGGGCATAAGAATATTTAAGTAACAGAAATAGTTTTCACTTGATTAAATGACATTTTTTCAAAATTGATAATTCCATTTCTAGAGAGTGTGGCAACAATATTTAAATTAGACTATATTTAGATTTTTCAGAACAAAAACGGAACATATTTTTTTATCGTTTTCAGTAAGATCGAGAGTGATTACTGCTTTGAGGGATTTTCCTCCTTCTACTAATTTTCTGTCTCATTTGCGTTTTTCGAAAGTGTTCTTCGGAAACAAGAAAAATTTCCTTTTTAAAGCATATATTTACAGAAAGAAAGCGTTTTTACTTGCATCTTTTTTTTATTTTTTTTCCTTGATGAGAGAGCCAATATATGCAACGCCATTCAAATAAAAAAAATATAACTGCACATGTCATTTAACTGCACGTTGTCTTACGCTGTACAGTGACGTCACATCGTTTTTTCGATTTCGAGATCATCGGGGGATTTCAAAATTCGACATCGCGTGAAGTCTATTACATGAGCATGAATTTCGCCATTGCGTGAAACCGAAAAATCTAACTTTAAGCTCGTATCCCAATAGGAAATGATTTCGTCATTCATATTTAACAAGTGTATGGTCAAAATTCAATGCGTTTATTCGTTTCAAACGGTCTATATGCTTTCTTTCGTACGCAATAAAAAATAAATTCCTCGATAGAACTAAAACCTATAGATTTTATGATAAAAAGCATTCATGTAACCACCAACAAAATGGCAAAGCGTCTGAATAAGATTAAGATCTGATATTGTGGTGGATTTTTATATCTTTTTTTAACGTAAACTGCCGGAATTTCTGTCCTCTTAGCAGAGCTTTAAAGCAAGAAAATTTGGTTCTCTCTAATTGAACTGTGAAATTTAAAATAACAACAAAGAAACAAAACGAAGAAAGATACTTGGCTCCCTTGTCACCTATATTGTTTTTCAGAAGTGTAAAGCTTAACCCCTTTAAGAGTCGCAATTTTTTCTTTTTTTGCTATCTAATAAGATGACCCCTCCTGTTTTGGAAAGGGGCTGTCGTTTTCATTCATCTAAGAAGACATAGAATACTTGAGATGCTTATGGATTCTACGTAATAAAGCTAATGAATGATTAAATTTTAGTTTATAAGCCTAAAAATGCGATAATTCGAAGCACGTCAATATGACGGGCGCGACCGTTAAGGGGTTAATCTACTAGTCAGCAAACGCATGTTTGAAGTTCCAACTGGAGATGGCTTTTCAATAGGACTGAGTGGACTACCTCAAATTTGAAAAGTTGCAGTCCAGAAGTTTTGGAACAACTCCTTGTGCTTGCATTATTTGAGAGAATGGCTCATTTTCTGTAGTTCGTATGATATAAAATTAGAATGCGTAGGACGATCGGATTGAGTTTTAAATTAAAAATTGTTAAAACTTTTAGAAAAAAGTTTTAAAACAAAATTTCTATGAATGAAATGTCCAAATCTAGCTGTGGTGAAACTAATCCGTCGATGATGCATGTAGAGAATGGTGGAGTCCCAAATTTTTCCTTGTTCATCAAGCTGTAATCAGTCCATAAATTAATAATAATTCATATAATCAATGATTACCGTGAAGAAGACTTATAATACTGTAGGATCTTAATTAGTTTCTACAACCTATGCTTTCAATTCCGCATGGTCATGACATAGACAAAAATGAGCATGACAATTTTTTTCGCTGATCTTTTTATATACAGGGTGATCCCGAATTGATGGTACAAGCTTTAAGGGTTGGTACGGGACACTGTAACAATCATTTATTGTATAGGAATGTATGGACACAAGTGGCGCGGTGAGACTCAAAGTGTTTATTGACAGCGTCGTTGCCAAGTGCAACAATAACTGTTGAAAATTGCATCCACCAACAGTGATGCATTCTCGACAGCGTCGGTGCGGCGATTGGCGCACACTTTCAAAGATGCCAGTACAAGACACTCCCACGTGCAGCAGCTACGGATATTCGAGCAACGAGATCCTCATCTGAGTCAACTGGAGTCGCGAAAACAAGTCTCTTCAGATGTCCCCATAAAAAGTAATCGAGGCTCGATGATTCGGGTGGCCCACCACGCCCAATCCATCGCTACCCAAAAGTGGCATTCAGGTAATTGCGCACATCAATGCTGAAACCACTTTCGGTTACGAATGGAGATCGGAACATCTTGCAGTATTTCTGGTAAAACCTGTTCCAGAAAAATAAGATAACATTGGCCATTGAGTCTCTTCGGTAGTAGGTATGGGCCAATAAAAAAGTCGTTGACAATACCTCCCCTCGTCACTTGCGCCCATGCATTCCTATACAATAAATGATTGTTACAGTGTCCTGTAACAAACCTTAAAGTTTGTACCATGAATTCGGGATCACCCTGTAGAGAGTGAAGATATAATACCCATCTCTATCATATTTGAATACTTGCAACTGTAAAAATCTGTTATTAATGCTCTGATTTTAACAAAGTTTAGGTAAAGTTGCATTTAAAAACTTTTACAACGTAAAACTCCCTATTATATCCTCTTGTTCAGTCTCGCATTAACTGTATAATTAAATGAACGTACAATGTTAAAATCATTTAAAATTATATATACTTTTATAGCTTTTTTCACAGCTACCACAAAAACAAAGTCAACATTTTGAATACCCCACCGATTTTTTAAAAATTCTGACAAAAACGGGTTGCCACAGCTAAAAGCAAGAAGAAGCTAAATTAACTCATGGAGCTCTCCATATTAATAAGATCCAGTCAATTTGTAACTGACCTGATCGCTTACAAACATGCTCGAGCACAACTGCGAGCACTTAGTCGTAAAGCCCCCCCCCCCAGAGTCATTAATTAGCCGGTTACCATGAGACCGGTATGTTGACACAAGGTACACGAGATGTTTCAGTTCTGCATAAATCACTGGGACATGCCGGCGGACTAATTAGTCAAAGGATTCATTCCGGGCTGCCGATTCATCGAGGGAACCGTAATAACGATTTGCATAAAAAAAACCGTTCAAATAATCTTGATTATAGAAATAATTTCTGAATCTTCATCGTTTTTCAAAGGGAAATGCCCGTGCGGCGTCATTTCATTTCGCGTAATGCGTGCCAAATGTGCCGTGGCAATTTAATATCGGTATCCACTGAATATCCGGCAGAAGGACGCGTCGTGACAACACAGGGGACGGCACTGTGCAATTGTGAGGTATGTGGCATGAGTAGTTACGTTTGTCATGTGATAGTGAAGAACCGTGAATTGACTCTATTAAGTGTAGTGACGGACTACATTGTTTAGATTTTATGCTCGAGTTATATTAATTTCGTTTCTACACCTATTAATCACTTGTCTGTATCAAAATACAATATTTGCAACTTTATTACATAAATATTCTATTCTCAGTGTTAATTTTCTAATCTAAGGAGATTTTTTCTTACTTGTTTAAAAACCCCGGGCTATTTTTTTAGTTATTTATATTAATACTTCCGAAAAGGTACAAAACTTTTTGAACTGAATAGTTGTGATTTATCTGCAGAGCTACCAAAGCGTCACCCATCAAATTGCACGGAATAAATCAAACGCGAATTACGCCACTTGTAGCAAAAGGGCTAAATGTGGCATCAACTTTGACAAGTGTAACTTTTTACAAATTAAACATGATTCTGATTGCAGAGAAAGTTAACATCGTTCTTATATTCCTTGTTCTTTTCTGTGTTTGATGCAGTCTGTATCAGTCACGCCAGCTCTCTGGTTTTGCTTTAAGATGGTCTGCATAAATATCTCGCAACTTATAATACCCGAAAGTTATGGTTCGGAATCGGAAGGTATCGGGTTCGGAACATTTTCCACCAAATTCCAACGTGAAAGAAGGTCTGGTATATATTAAATCTGACGTCGAGGGTTAACCGTCTTCCCCAGGGACGATGAAGTTTGGAGATGGTGTGACGGCTCAGGAATCATCGGTGTCATCTAACCACATCAAGATTCCGAATTCCTTCCAAAAATAGCCCTCGTGTTGCTTCAAAACGGGACGCTGGACCTAAACCAACTCGAAGAGCTCTGACCGTCTTGAAATAGCAATAAGATGGGTGTTGCTTTGAAGGGGATGATAGATACGCGTCTTCTATGATCTCGTTAAATCTCTGTTATAACAGATGACTGGTTTCAAGAGAAATTTCAGTCACTTTAACGGAGATCAATTACAGATACTAAAAATTTGTAAAATTTAATTTCTTACCATAAACATATAAGTATCTATCTTTCTTCCCTCGTAGTGATTACAAAGCATGCAAAATTCGAACAAAACTAACTGAACTACAAATGAGCGAAAAAAAATAGAAATATTATTGTCACTTTCAACGTGTTAGTAATTAAATGTGTATATACGTATAAATCTTATTATATAACACTGAACAAAGATTAACCATACATCAAACCAATGAGAGGTAAGGTCTCGGCTTCGGGGCTGGAAGGTTCAAAGTTCGAAACCAGATTTCACTGAATATCCGCCGCGTATGGGGGCCTGTTGCACTTTAAATCATACGTAGTGGTATTAGTACCGGAAGAGGGGGTACCAGCTCAGATGCCGTCCTCGTAATCTGACTGCGGTTCAAAATTATGAGGTCCGTCCCAAAATAGCCCCATTGTTGCTTCAAAATGGGACGTTAATATAACAAAACTGAAACCATCAAATTAATGTAATATATAGGGTATATATAATTCAACTGTCAATACTCATAGTCGCCTGTAGCTCGATCTAACACCGGAATAGAACCAAACTTCTTTTTAGAGGAGGTGGGTACTAATGTTGACTTAGGAAGAAGGAATTCACGAAAACAAACTTGTAGCTCCGAACGTCGCCGATAAAAGAAAATGTGAAGCGTCCAAGCGGGGGGGGGATGAAGTGATATTTCCTCTTCGTTCCACTGAGTATTCAATAGAATTGAGATCAAGGAACTAATGAAATTAATGAGAACTCGTAACCAGGCTACGGCCAATCGTACACATTGACGAGGCTCGTTCTTTAGCTTAGAGGGATTTACATCAGGGATAATCGCAGCCATAAGCAAGCGTACGTTATCGAAACAATATTCACGTAGGCTGTGATGCTGATGGTTGTTTCTAGATGCATCAAAGGAGAAAGTGAACTCTGAAAAGATATCTACCAGAACATAATTTTATCACCATAAGTCCATCCAAATCCGTCGCTTGAAGAGTCACCATCTAATAGGAAGAGTTCACCCACCCTTCTATCGGCATGATCAAGCACGAAATTAAATTCATTGAACAATTTTTTTTCCTATCTGTAGGGGTTGAAACGTGTGTGACGATGGCACGCAGCAAATGTAATTTCCTGTGTTTCAGTACAAGATGCCTGCCCACAACATCGCATCTCCATTCCCACAGTGGTCTCTTTTTCGGATATTGGAGGATAGGTCACCGGTTCTCTCCAGAGGCTTTCTGGTACTGACCGGGACTCGTCAGTGAGTAGAAAAATTTCCCGTTGATTCCTGACCCAAAGTCGATGTTCTCTGGTCTAGACAGTCATCATGTTGAATGAGGAGAACGGACCGCCATGTTTTTAGTAAAAGCTTTCTGACTGCTATGAGGAAAAGGGATGAGATCTTGGAGTCTATGTTCGTCTTTTCAAGGGTACAGTTGACCCTGATTTCATTTTTATGGATGAAAACGCTTATCCACATGAGTCTCGTCTCGCCGACGTATCTCTAGAAAGTGGAAATATTCACCAGCCAGATTTCCAGATTTAAACCCTATAAAGCATATTTGAAATATTCTTAATGGGACAACCGCAACTCGCCTTTCTCCGACCAGGACCTGAAAACATCATTGTTGTAGGATTAGAACGGAATGCCAGAGAGATACCTAAACTGCCTTATTCCCAGTATAAACTCACGGTATAGTGACTTTTCCGTACATATACGTTTCCGCAAGAACAAGTTTCGGTAGTGGTTGCAACACTTTAAACATTATCTTCAATCCTGACATTTGGCGAAATTTAACATTCGAAAATCATGGGATGATATTTCTTCTCATATATATTACTAGCAGTGCGCGCACGGCCTTGCCCGTGGAATCAGGACTTCAACAAAATGAAAAAAAAAAACGCCCACAAAGGCATGAAAAAGTTTTGAAAGCAAAATCAAAACAAAAGATACACATTATTGATTTTCCCGCTTATTTTTTTTTCTCGCGATAAACAATAATAAAAAATTGCAACGTGAAAATTATTATACTGCAAGCTAAGTATGCGAGATGAATAAATACGTTAAGATACTGCCGTAAATAATAATCAGTCATTCAATTCAAGTTTATGACGTCACCTCCCCTTCAACCAATCACATAGCCATCTGCGTGCCGAAGAAGTGCCGAGCGAGGAACTCTCTCCATAAAAATAACTCTCAACCGCCCAGAAAAAAATTAATTTAAATAAAAACTTGAAAAGATATTTTAACCGTTGTTGTTTTAAATCCGACATAACCGTTCTACTTATAAGCTGAAAAAAATTGAAAATAATAGTGTTATTAGAAAGTCGGATGCAACAAATTTAAAATCAAAAGTAACATCTTGATGCCAAAACTGGGTATTTTTTAAAAATTTCTCAAAATTCAGTGAATTGCGTTAGAAATTCAAAACTAACTTCATTAGAACGGAAATCGCGTGCTCTTTCCGATGGTGTATCTATTTTTGTCGTACAGTTATTTGAAACCATTCTATTGAGAAATTAGCGCGAAAAATCAAACAAAACAACACAAAACATTAAATAAAAAAATTCTAGATTAAATTTTAAAATTTCGGCTTCGAGGTGCATTCAGTCACCATTACGACTACCTGTATGCCAAATTTCATGACTGTAAGTGCGATAGCTTCGTCTGGACATCGCAGACAAACACACACACACACACACACACACAAACATTGCCTTTTATAAGTATAGACTAGCAGGATACCAGGAGTTGCTCTGTCTTTTTAGCATCAAAATTTTACGGGTGACTAGAAACGGAACTGTGTTACATAAAAACATGCTATTTATATAAGACTGAAAAATATAAATTTAATGAAAATTGAAATTTATGCGAAAATGCTTTACCTTTTTCGACGTCTTCTTTTGAAATAAAGTATTTTAATATTAAGTGTTTTGGCCTGAATTTCTGCGTATGGCCAAATTTAAGAGTAAAAATTTATAGTTGGATAATATTGTAATCGTAGTAAATATTGGATGAAATAAATTATTTTTTTTGTTTCAGTTATTATTCGTGAAAAATTAAATGAAATATCTTGAAAAAGATATAATTTCCCCCTTATTATTTAGTTTTATTTAGTTTTTCCTTTGTATTTTCATAGAAATTAAGGAGAAAACTATGTAAATTAAGAATTTACTATACCTTTAGGCTGTCCGAACACATTTCATTAATATCTTAAATAATTCATATAAATTTTCTCAGAAATATTTAAGAGACTCTGAAAGATTAAACACTTACCACGTCCAAAGAAACTGTCTCTTTTTTCGGTCTGTTCGCCAAGCATACTTGCCAAGAGTCAGAAGTTCTAGCAAACCTACACTAACCCCCTACCAAACCCCTCTTGTGGGATGAGCTACAGAAGATTTATTGCGCCTTAATGAGTTGTACGGAAACGTATCTGTACGCAAATGTCATACAATCAAACTCACGTTATGAGAACTGTAACAGTGGACCTTACTACTTATTAACACTTTTATTCTGTTCGAAATTGTGATCTCTGTTTCAGACCTTCCTGAGTTGACGCGAAATTATGAGTGACCATAACTATCATATGGTTTATTTTTTATATTATATCAACCCATCTATCCACATTATTTCATTAAAAAGTCTCCAGTCGTTCAGGATGTAATCAGCTAGAAATGAATATTTTCTTATTTTCAACATCAGTGTTGTTTCACAAGAGGTATACCAAGATCAATTGTAATTGAGATACCGTACCAATACTGTAGATACTGTTTTCCATGCATGATCACATCTCATTCAAACTCATTAAAATCATCCATCTTGCTGTTTTTCAAAATCATGAAATTGATAACCCTGAACGAACATACTTTATATCAACCATTCCAGGCTGTTATTTAGCCATACATGAATGGCTGATGCGTCCGTGCCAACAAATGCTGTGTCTAATATTTGGTCATTCAGAAACTATATAATTTGGTACATTAAACGAAAAGTACTGATAGTATTTTACAATTGACTATGACCATCGGGTGTTGCAACGTATTTTCTAAATGCGTTTGTCTCACAATTTTAACTGCGTCTTGTTTCTGTAGTAGGACAGACTTACTTTTTTTTACAAGGATCTTAAAAAGGCAACACTAAGTTTTATTTCTTGGAAAACGTGGTACAAAGTGCCATGGGATAGTATTCCCATCACAAAACATTACGTGAAAGTAATCAACAAAGGTAGAGAATGTAATGAACAGCAAATAAGAATCTCATCTCGTTCAGAAACATCTACGAGCATCCGGTGGGACTATCTTTCTGTTTACCGGAGCTCTTCCATACCGAACAGAATCGTGATTAGGTAAGGTCCCTGAATGTATCTTCCGCACAGGTTTCATCTTCAGTTTCCATCATTCTCTTCCAATCCCTTCTGTTGCTTGGGAAGCAATAGGCCAAATAATGAAGAGGATGCCACAAAAAAGAATAGAAACGTAGCGTAGGTCAGGCAGGATGTATTTACCAAATTCAGTGATGATCATCCCCTCCACCAACCCTAGAACCAATAACCACTGAAAGGTCAACATTTCCGGGGGGGGTCAGAGAAGTAGGGAGTGTTCCGAAACAAAAGTTCCGGTCTCGGCCGACTAGATCCCTTAACCGCACTTGATGGAATCCAGATCTCGAGGGGGGTGATCGCGGAACGAAGAGGAACAGGCAGACGGAAAAAAAGAGGGGGGGCTTCTGCAATTTGCGCTTAATGTTCTCCAGAGAATAAAAAATTGCGCGGAAACAGGGTCGTTCCTAGCCTGAGTCTGGTCGCTAAGCAACGGGAGGGTGGTCGGCGGTAAATAACAAAAGAAAAGAAGATGCAGCTAGTGAAAAAAGGAGCATATAAAGGAGGGAATAAGAGAGTCGATGACTGCTCTTCTTTCGTTCTAGGGTGCGTGGTATCGAATCGATATCATCTATTTGGCAGGTGCAGCCGCCTCGGTGCTCTTCCTCGGTTAGTTCATCCGTCAACTTCCTGCTTAAACGCGAATGCGGTGTTTAAAGGAGAAGAGCGAGCGGGGAGTGTTGCCATCCATCAGAGGGAATGATTAAACCTAGTAGGGGGTTCCAACAGGATTTCTACCGTTTGAATTTTTTAGCTGTTCATTACCTTTGATGTTGATATGTTTCGTTCGGGGATTAAGAAAGTTGTTGACAATTCTTTTAATGCATATAAATTAACTTTTACATGTGTATATTCAGAATCCTGAAAAAGAAATCTTAAATTGGTCTTTTCTGTTCCTTATAGAATACGCGTATTGCGAGGGTTCAAATTATAGAATTTGTGATAGCAATCATCATACAATAAGAACTTATTTCATGTACGGTGAAAAAAATGGTTCTTGTCTTTTTAATAGCAGTGCTGAGAATAAAACTTAAGACATTCCGCCGAGAAACTGATATTGGATTCTGTAGCCATGGTGGCTTGTTGGCAGAATATCGGCTTAGATACAAGATGTTTCCGGGTTCGTAACCCTTTTCCACCAAGAATCCACAAATTAAACGCTTCGATGTCCATTCTCTTCCTGCTCCGAGGTTTAGAGAAAGGATACTAGCTTACACCTATCGTCCTTATCATCTGACCCCAGTTACAAATGACGATATCCGCGCAGAAATAGTTCTCGTGTAGCTCGTCAAACAAGATAATTCTATCGCATCTAGAATGGGTTTTGCATCTACCATTTTGGAAAGTCAGTTCTTACTTTGGCCTTTCTTTTCCAACTTATTCGTGCAAAATGTCTAATGAGATGCCGTCTAATATGCTTACTTTTAAGACGAACATACTTTCCCAGAATCGGAAACTTATTCCTTAGAATTGGAGAAGTTTTATTCCCATTTTACAAAACTGTATTTTTATCCTGAGTAGAAACTTGATCTTTATTTATTTGATTACATTGATAGTAGAAACTGAAAAGAACCTTAATAAAAGATATTTATTGGCTTGTATTCTTATTAAAAAAACTCGGCAACATGCCAATTCGACTTTTTTTCAATTTCGAATACTTATTACCATAAATTATTTACGCTATAAAATTTTAAGGCGATATTGAGTCAATGAGGCCTCGGTGGCCGAGAGGTAAGATCTCGACTTCGGGTCCGGTGGGTTCCAAGTTCGAAACCCGATTCTACCGAAGATAAACCGTATAGGGGACCTCTTGCACATTAAATCGTACTGGTGTGGCGTGGAAGTTTGGAGGGGGGGTGCCAGCTCTGAAAATTGATAAAGCTTGTGGTTAGTTCGACATTTTAGATTCGACTTTTCTTGAATGTTTAGAAATTGAATTACGCTGCAGATATCGATCTCATTAATATCAATGATCAGCAATATCTGTACGACAAAGGTAAACAATCTCAAGTAACAATTTTAACATTTTATAGAAGTTCTAGAACACAACGTAATATGCAATTTATTTTTTGAGCGCGGTTATCTTCTTTTCTTTTCGACCTACTACCACGACGCTTTGCCCTTTCGAAGATGTGGTCGGGATAATGCAAATAATATTTAAAAAGCATCAAAATGGACTTGACCCCTTCCTTCTCGCTCCCGTCAAAATCACGGGGTGAGGTTTCGCATTCTATTTCTCGCGCCGTGATATTTCCGGGCTGGAGTGTTCAAAAGTGATGCACCAAAAAGATTAAAAACAATTCCTTTCTTATAACCGAAAAAAATTTTATTTCTTATTTTACATAGCAGATGGCATTACCAGACTATTTATAATGCAATTGAAGATAGTTGATTGTCACAATAACCCTGATTGTTGCTTTTTCTGAAAAATTCAATTTTTTTAATTTCAAGCTAGAACAAATTCCAAAAATTAAAAATGAATATATATATTGTTCATACATTTATTTGTATACAATTTTCTCGAATAAAAAAAAAGGCACTTTTTTTACTGTTTTCTTGAAAGTTATGCGATCGTTTAGGGATTACAAGTATAAGGTTGGAAATACAAGTATAAGGTTGAGGTATAAAAATAGCACTCTCGACAATTCTTGTAAAACTTCATTTTGAAAAATCGTGAATGTTCATTCCACGACTTTCTCGTATACTTCTGCGATATAGTGCGTTTTGTGTTTAACTTCGTAATATAGTGATCAGTTTTCATTTGCACTTCTTTAGTTGCACTATATCAGTTTTGATTTGCACTTCTTCCCATTTACCGATTTGGTCAGATTTAATGCAGGCACGCAATTTTCTTGTCAGGAACACATCGTCATCCATCTTATTGTGATTTGTCGTATCCACATACACGCCGATGGACAGATGATGAATTTTGTGCGAAACTTGAAACTGGTATATTTTGATGTTACGACCGCATGTCAAATTTCATTCATCTAGCCCTTTGCGATTTTCAGTTATTCTGTTCACATGTCCCGGAGATGGGTTTTATCCGAAATTTGATACAAATATAAAATTTTTGTGCAAAGACTACGTACCGAATTTTATTCATTCTAGTTCGTTCCGCTTATATGACTACACATACAGACATAAATCCAAAAATGTATTTTTCGAACTCGAGAAGGTATTGAAGCGCTTAAATTCAGCAAAATCTCGAGGTTGAATTCTTTGACAATACAATAATTTGTATTTGTATATGAGAAAATAAAACTGGGTTCAAATTGCTATTTTCGCGTAATTTAAAAGAGACGCACATCGAGCCGTCTAGTGGCTTCCAAAATATATAATATCGCGCCGCTTCACAAGCAGCGCCACCTCTCTCTGTTTTTTGAAATTCCAAAGAGAAAAAAAACTGATTTTTTCGCAACCAATAACGAATATTTCTGATTTTTTTCGCATCTGTTAAGACTATGCTGTCTCGTATTCGTATTAGATGTAAAAAAAATTCAGAAATATTCGTTATTGGTTTCGACAAATTCAGATTTTCCTTCCTATTTGAAATTTTTTTAAATTTATAAAGGTAGTGTTACTTTTTAAGGGACGATGCGAATATTTATTGTAGTCCTGTTTTATTCTAGTGAAAATACTACCTCGTCTCCCTATATCCCTTTCCGGGAAAATAATTCCGATTGAATCTTGGACTATAAGCCAATTAATCTCGGTGCATTTGAATCGCCTTGTGATATCTATCTGCAAAAGCGCACATTTGAAATACTTATGGATAGTTGATTAAATATTGTAATAATCACTATTCAAATGTAAATATTAATTCCCATACACTCGTCTCTGAAACGCTTCTCGCCTTTTGCTTCCAAATCAATGAACCTTTGGGCATTCCATCTATCTTGCACATCCAACTTATTCTCAAAGAAGAATTCGCAGTTTTACTGCGAGATTTACAGCAGAACCCCTTTGCATATATCAAAGAGAAGGCACTGTAATCAAAACCGAAACAAAGCCCATTTAATCCTCTTAGTGAACTCCTCTTCACGCGGCCTTTTGAAGGGATTATTCTGCTGCAAGAGCACCCCCTAACCTGTATTAAGCAGGGGCTGCTGCAAAATGAAGCAGAATCAACAGGGTGTTTTTTCGTGCGGGCTTTCTGTCGCCACTCGTATCGATCTTCCGACGTTGTTGCTCGAAGATTCTTCGGAAAGTTTCGACAAAATTCGGAAATAAATCGTTCCAGAAGTCAATCTTGCATCTAGTTGTTATTAGTTTGGATCGTCTTCCTAAACCAAAAGATGTAAAAAAAGGGTTAAAAGGACTATTTTAAACCGTTTGCACTGATAACAGAAATGTTAGATTAAATGTGGGAGAAAATCAATTTTTTTCTTCCAGTCGTTTCTTTTATTCAGTCATCCTCTAGCAAGGAACTTACATTTCCTAATAATTCAAGCTTAAAAAGTATGCACGCTTTCGAAAACCCTACCACAAAATGGATGAAGAAAAAAACGATGCATTAGCTTACCATGAGATTTCTAAACCAAAAGGCATGGCCCAAGTCCTGGGTAAATACCCAAAAACTGGGTATTTTGCGAAAAAACTTTTGGAATAATGATTTAAAATGAAACGTTAAATTTATAAATATCCCCAAAGTCGATATTTTTTTTAAAAAAAACAGAAAAGCATTTCCGAATGTTGATACAAAATGAAACATATTAAAATTATAAATATCCCAAAACTGGGTATTTTGCAGAAAAAGGTATTTGAGAATTGTGATTCAAAATGAAACAAAAATTGTAAAAAAATAGTACCGAATTCCAACCATGACAGCTACATGAAATTTGGAGTTTCAAAAATATTTAAGTATTGATGTTCATGATCTAGATGAACCCCGCCTGACGAAAACTATTTACGAATGTCAAAATTAAACATACAAAATTTATATACATAATGCATAGTTTATAAAATTTTTAAACTAAAGTTTTGACCAAATTTTAAAAAAAAATTGCTATCAGGATTCAGAATAAAGTATTCTATAAGTTAAACGGGATCGGAGGATAATTTACTCTTTCTGGTTTAAAACTATGACACTAATAGAATAATAATTTTTAACACTGCTTACGTTATATAAACATCGCCAGTGAATCTTGTAATTCGTAATTTGCCATACTGCAAGTCAACCATTCTTGTTTTGATTTAGTGAGTGATTATATTAATATCAATGTAAATTTTACGTTAAAAAGCAAAATTAAAAATAAAATGGGAAAAAATTACCTGCTTGAAATTTTTAATGTTAAGAAGGATAAAATTATCCAATGTAAGTACTATAATCTTGAGTACAAACATGCCAATGTAAGCAAAATGGAGAAACACACAAAAAATACATAAGTCCTGTTGGTTTAAAAAAGGTTTTGAAAGGGATAAAATAGATAATGAATTTTCTTTTAATCAAATTCCAACCATGACAACTACACGGAATTTGGAGTTTCAAGGATATTTAAGTATTGATGTTCATGATCCAGATGAACCCCGCCTAACCATTCAACTGTGTGTGTCTAACACATCGTCAAATAATGCAACAGTTTCAGCAACAAGAAATTTACATTTCTTGTTGCTGAAATCTTATTACAAAGGTCACTTACGTTTGTTGAAAGTAACATGAGCGCATATCACTTTCAGAATAATTCACTTTTAAAAACTGTTAGAACTGCTAACTTTTCATCAGCAATATCTGGTAATTTGACTAATTAATCCAAAACGAATTATAAACAATTGGAGGACAAACAAAACCCGAGGACATTTTTTCTCTTTTTTCTCTATTCTGGGCATGGGGTAAGTTTTTATTTATGATAGCTAACTTTAAAAAGCCAGATGGCTGATATTTTTAAACCAATCTTATTAGCGGTTTGATGTTTTTTTTTCCTCTTTCTTTTGAAATAATGCTTTTTGATGTACCGTTCTGCTTTGTCTTTTGTTGGGAAATTTCGGGCTAAGAGAAGCTATGTTTGACGTAATGCAAGCTTCTTACAGAAAAATTTCCCAATTGTTATTTTGAATCCATTTCGAATAAAGTCCTTAGCCCTTGAAAAAATGGACTAGAATGGATCCTTTGTTTGTTTTTTTCGATTCCCTCTGAGTCTCTTTGCTTCTTTGGCTTTCGTTGAATGATATTGATTTCTATTGTTCTTTATTTTTTTGTTTACAGCTGCAATTGCGCGCTACTTAAACAGTGTTTAAATATTATTTTCTAAATTTTATTATCTAATTTTATTCTTTTTAAATACCTTCTTTGTTTTTCTGTAAAGTTTAATTTAAAAATTTTTATTTTAAATTTATTCTAATTTTTCTAGTTGATTGTTTTTAAGGGCTCTAAACAATTGTATTTATCATTTTAGATTCTATCATCAGATATTTATCATTTTAAAACCCAACTCAACATTTTCTTTTTTAAAATTTAATTAAAATAACTCATTTTTAAAAAGCAGCACATGCATTATTATTCATTTACTCGTTGTAATTAAAAACGGTTGACATTTATGCCAGGTATATTATGTAAGATCCATGATATAGTATTCCGTTTTTGTTTTTTCTGAACCATTCTTTCAGTTTTTATAGAATTTAAAAGGTTGTAAAAGGTTCATATGTTACTAGTTTTTCTTTTTTACCTTACCTTATGCTCAATATATATTCTATATATATTTCTGTTGTATAGAAACATCATATTTCACAGCAGTTCCTGTATTTTATATGAACAGAGTTAACTGAAAAATAAATACCCGTGTGGGGTATTTACCCTTAAAAATAAATACCTGGGTATTTTACATCTCTGTTCTCAACAGGCGCTATTCAATGCGTGCAATAAAACAACACGTTTGCCTAGATTTTCTTTTTTGAAGAACCGAATAACCCAGGAACAGAAAAAGATAAATACAATAATTTTTTTAATTAGTGTTTTTTACCATTTTCTATCTAATACACGTGAATTTCATTGACAGATTTTTAAATGCCAATCTCTAGATTAAAGTAAATTACAAAGAAGAGAGTTGAACACATTACATTTGTGAGATGGTTTTTTACTCTAAATAATTAAAATAATAAGTATTATTGATCATTAAAATACTATGAAGAGTCGGATGCATTTTCCAACTGAACAAATATTTCTTCAAATGTTGTCGAAAATTTGGTGAGCCCAAAATATGTTCACACTACCTAGGAAGTTACTCTGCCCCTCGCTAATGGATTTCTTGCTCAGAAGTACATGAGGAATGATTTGAGGTCTCTTTAAACTACAAAATGTAATTTAAAAAGAAAGTTTCGTTTGAGTGCTGTAAGTAATGGATGCACAGCTTAAGCTAGGAAGAAAAAGAGGTCCAAAATTTAATTACTTGGAAGAATAAAAATTATGACATAACAAACGTATTCTTGTCGTGATTAATTACACTGTAAAGTTTTTGTTCGTGGCACCCTTTAATTAAATAACAATTAGTGCGGAGCAGTTTTGGAGATAATGACGAGTTTATCTCTCTTTAATGCAAAATTCCAAAAACCCGTTTTACACTTGTCGACCCAACGGTTTTTACGCGTACCTGCGCTTTCGGTTAACAGTTTTGTGGCACAGTATCCACGCATATAAATATACTGGGATGAATAATTAAATTATATAGAGTGGGTTGTAAAATATCGTTGTAAAAATAACTTAAGTGAATTTTATTGTTAATAAAAAAGGGTATATTGCTATAAGATCTGACATTTATTAGATGACATTTAATGACTTGAATAATCTGTGCAAAAGAGTAATTTGAAAGTTGTAACTAATGACAAAGATTGTGGTTTTCATGTTAAGGCTAATTAAACTAATTTGGATCACTTAATGGATATTCTGTAATAATTAGTTCATGCCTTTATCTAAATGAGTTCTTAAAATTTTATAGATAAATTTAAAGTATACTGGCTTATTAGAATTAAAGTATACCTATTCAGGGTATTGCAGTGAACATAAGACCACCAAAATGTGGTCTTATGTTCGCATGAGAATGAATTATGTGTATTGTATTGAACATAACACCTAGGTAGCATGCATCTTAAAACATGGGAAGACAAATGACGCAAATAGGAAATAAGTTTACGATAATATATTGATAGGGTTGTCATAATTGCCAAGCATTGATATGGGACGTTTAAGTATTAAATAAATAAAACATGAAAAAGTGTGTAGGGAATGGTTTATTTTACTCTGATTAAAAAATCAATGTTTTTAGGCATTATAATAACATGCATACGCAGAATAATAAAAAAACATGCCAAGCTAATCCTTTTCAGTCCAGTCATATTTTAAAGTTGATTTTACTTTCTTAATTATATCATTTTCTTCTTCCACATAATTATAAAATTGGGCACAATTCATTTTTAAATTATAATGACAAATCAAAATTGCTTTCATTGTCTCCACTGATTGAGTTTAGGGAGAAAAGGGACAAACAGTAACACGGGACTGACTAGTGAAATACGGTGACAATATACGGGACGTACGGAAACCCTATCCATAGACAATACTCCCTAGAATAAACATAATTCAATCTTCATCGAACAATAATACCATCACAGTTGTTATACACATTGATTTCATTTGTAAGTAATAAAAGAATGCTGTGTGTGTGTGTGTGTGTGTGTGTGTGTGTGTGTGTGTGTGTGTGTGTGTGTGTGTGTTATTTATTGTGTGTGTGTGTGTGTGTGTGTGTGTGTGTGTGTGTTATTCGATGGATAATTAGTGTCTGACTTCAAAACCCACAAAAGTCAATATCAAAAATGGAATTCATTTTGGGTTGTTACTATTAAAAATTTTTACTAATCTCAAGTTCTTGATCTGGCCAGAGAACTTCTAATAACAGTTCGTGTTGGCTTTTCACTCATCCGTATTGCTCCTTTGAATGTAGAAAAGAGACAAACGTAATTTGAAAAAAATATTGACTTGCATTTTTCTACAATCAACATTTGAATTAGGATGTTTGCGCGAATATGGATATTATATATTGTTGGTAATAAAGTTATCATGAAGACTCAAATATATATGCAGATGAAGTGAAAAAATACGCGCATCCTTGTGAATAGTTTGCCACGCATTACATCTTGCAATGCAGCCGCAGACTGTCAGCACAAAAGTCGGTCACGTAGCAGCACTGAAAACGAAGTCTCTCAACGGCTTTTCACGCGTGTCTCGTAATCTTCCGGAAACTGCAGTATCAGACCTGAAAGATTTCCAAAGGTGTATGGTTTTTTTGGGCGTGTTTGGCTGGACAGAAACAGGAAACCTTTTCAGCTATCTAAGACACGTTATCAGCTGTTACGTGACAGCGTACAGAAATTCAGTAAGAAGTCTTCAAAGCGCAACGGTGCACTAAACACAAACTGACAATTGAGGGCAGACGGAGTCTCGACACTTATGTTACCAGAAAACACAAACAATGGCTTCTTAGACGTGATCAAAATTAGCAGTCATCTCTGGCGGCATTTTTGAACCAAAATTCAAAAGGAACTCCATGCTCAGAATAATCGTGGTAGAGTGACAATTCGTAAACCGTTGTACCGATACGAACAGTCTCACCAAGGCTTGTCCCACAGCAGTGGCAATAAATCATCGATCTTATGAATTACCCTTCCCCATTTCAAACATCGGCCGACTTTATATTAGCAAATACTGAGAGCGTTTATTTCTGACTGGTATCATTAGAAATCAAAACTATTCGGAACTATATAATTTATTCTCATCATATAACACAAAAAAAATAGTTACGTGTGTAAATTTCATGGCTTAGTGAACCTACACGAAACATATGCTGCATACACAACGAAAAAATTCTAGAAAATCATGATCTGAGGGCAGCCGTTGCTACTTAGTCTCGGACTCGAGGCTCCACACTCCACCAGGATCTACACTGTACGAGTCCCGAGTTAAATTCGTCGGAATAATACGTCCTCGCCCAGGTGCAATGTAGAAGTTTCGAGGAGAGTTATTAACCCTGGTATCTTCTTGGTCACCCGACCACGGTTCGAAATTCCGAGGTCTTCCTGAATGTAATCCATTTTGAAACTAAACTTAACAGATAATACAGTAACAATACGTTACAGATTGTGTTACATGCACTAATGAAATAACAGACTTGACAATTTGTACTGCAATACAGTTTTTTTAATAGAGTAATAGACAATTTGGATGCAAGACATACTGGCATCGAAAATGTTAATAGTGTTGGTATATTATCGAAACTTCTGGTCTATTCAACTAGTTAATTAATATTGTTTTCGCTCTAGTACCCTAAATAATTGGAATCTCATAGAAATTAGAATTTCAGTTATAAATTTCATTTTGAACGGAATCTCATGAATTCCGTTGTCTTATTATCTTCCAATGTAAATTGGGAGACTTAATATTATTGGTAACAGTCCTACTAATAGCATTAATTTCAGAAAGCGTTTCTTGTCATTTCAAAGCTACAAATACTACTGGGGACGTCAAGAATTAATCCTACCGGAGTTGGACAACTACATTCTTAATTAACCGAAGCTTCTTGTATGGCGAAATTTGCCCTAAACTTAATTTGGGCTCGACCTGAACACTATTTACTTTATTTAATGTCATAGCATAAACTTCGGTTGTATGCATTGGGGATTCCCAATTAAACGTTAGCAGATTCAACTAGGGAGTTTGTCTACTGCCGAAACATACACGTCCATTATTTAGTTTACTATGATTTGATAGGAATCCTTTCAAAATTTCTCCGTTGAATTTCCCAATTGTAAATAAATCTACTTTATAACATCAAACTGTCCACGGCAATGTTAGCAGCTAACTATAACCGCTTCGCAGAATTCAGTCAACAAGTTTTCTCAGAATTTTAAACTGTTGTAAAACTTGGAAAAATAGGTATATACATACGAGATATTAATGAACTAATTTAGCGTTAAACGTTTTTGTGATAATTAATAATTGATACTTCTCGCGAAATATATAAAAGTATTTCAAAATTCACTATTAAAAAATGGCGACTTTTTAAAATCACGCACGCTCTCAAAAGAAAAGGCTTTTTTCTACTTAAATAACTTTTTGTTTGTTTTAATATAAAATATTTCCATATTTGTAATTTGAAATATATATATATGTGTGTGTATGTATAATAACGAAAAAGAAACTATCTAAGAAAATCAACGAATAATGTTAGAATATAATAAGCAGGAAATATACAAGGAAAAAATTAAAAGATGAGATGATTCGATATGCAAAGAAAAAAAGTAACGAAATATGTCAGAATAGAATACGATGAAAATTTACGAGAAAAATTAATAAAAGATAAAGCTGATTAAAAAATAATCTTGCTTCAAATCGAAATAAAAGAAATTAAATTTAGCCTGCAGCCTTTTACATGACAGCGATAATTCTGACAAATAAGAAAAATGTTCTTTTTTTTCCTTATTTGGAGTTTCTTCAATGGACAAATTCCTTTGATAGAAATTTACCAAGAAATTTCATTATTTGTCTTATTAAGTCTGCAAAAAAAAAATGCTTCGGCGAAATATTATAATTTTCTTCTTTTCCTTGCTGTTTCTTGTTATG
Organism: Araneus ventricosus; assembly: GCA_013235015.1. Classification (NCBI taxonomy): domain Eukaryota; kingdom Metazoa; phylum Arthropoda; class Arachnida; order Araneae; family Araneidae; genus Araneus; species Araneus ventricosus. The sequence continues at coordinate 229,214 of BGPR01000404.1, read as the reverse complement.
TTCATGCTTTTTTTATTATATCAGCATAATTTTTGGCTATCAATGTTAGTACAAAATTGGAAAAATATTTCAAATTTTTTAAACATACATACATTTCTTTTTCGTATCATTATAAATGAAAATTAAGTTTTTCTCTATATGCATTGCAACTAAATTATTAAAAGCTTCATAATCATTTTTTCCAAAAAAAACTCTTGTTTCAGTTCATTTATTCATTCTATAAAATCCAAATAAATGTCTAAGAAATTCTTTTTCTTGTTTTATCTCTCGGATAATAAAATAAAATAATTTACAGTACTGTTTTTTTTGTAGAATATGTAAACGACAAAAAAAAAAGAAATGAAAAAGATTTTTTCCCACGTGTACTTGAAAATAAATTGAAAATGCTTTATAGAATACCGAAATAAATTGTTTTGTGATATTTTAATATTCGAAATGCTTTTGGTCTAATATTAATGCGAATTTCGATTTTTATTTTTTTATTGTTGACCATGCCAGTGTATTCTTCAAATACTATTGATTTTGCGTCATTTCATTTCTAAAGACAGCCTTTTTCTCTAAAATTTAAATTTAATCAACACGGACTTAATTATGCAGGACGACCCAACTATAGTCATAAAAGAAGTGTCTAGGGCAGTCAAGTGGCTACGTGATGGAACTCCTTACAGCGCCACCTGTAACCACACGTTTCGTCACGCAACAGTGTAGGAAAAAACAAATGTGCGTTTTAAGCAGTCTGTTCTTCGCATTACATGGTGTCTTATCGTACTAAATCAATGACGTTCTTCAACTTTGTGGTTGACTTTTTTGTCCTTGACTCGTACTTTTCGAGATAAGAACGCTAACTCCGTAACTTGCCGCCATTTCGCACTGAAAGCAGTTTGAAAATTATAAAGTTCCGACGGTTTAATTTTATTATGACAGAATCTGGGATGTATTCGCTGAAAAATTTATCCTCAACCTTCATGCAGTTCGTATCTTCAAACAGTCTTAGGAACTGTTCGAGGAGAAAATTCGCTTCCGATTCCATTCGACGTTTTCATCGATGCTCATCATAAAGGCTGCATTTCTATTGCCTATTTGTAAACTGCAGGTGGTTTGTGAGCGAAACCTAGTACAGGCCTCCAAAAGCTAAGTCAGATCTTCGGAGATAACAACTGAAAATATTTACATACATTCATGAAATTTTAGCCATATGTTTTTTTTATATATCTATATATTTTTTATTATATTATTGACCGAGCGAAGCGAGGCCTACGTTTCAACTACACCACTGAGCACTTTGTCTGTCTGTAAATTTGTTTGTTACGCGATTACGACCAAACGCGTTGTTCGATTTCCTTCGAATTTGGCATAAATGTTTCTTAGAGGAATAGAAAACGGTGTATGTGTTTTATTTATTATTTTTTTCATTCGTTTCGACTGTAATGCCATTATATTGATTTCGACGTTTTGGTGAGTCAATGGAGAGTATGGCGCCATTAAAACGTTTGAATTATTTTAGTAAAGGCGAGACGTGCAACTCGTAAATACTGATAAAAGTAAACATTTATTTGCAATTTCTTTAACACGATAAAAACAGATATATATAATGGTAATTTTGTTCATACCGATAAAACAGATACTTCATTGTCATAGTGTTAATAGGGATGAAAGCAAAGATTTGTGAAAATAATTCTCGTTAATAAAAGAGAAATAACTAAAATCATTACTTTCTTGTTGATAGTTGTTTTTCCTGTTTAGTCTATCTAATCTTGGTTTTTCTCTTTTCGTCAAAGATTCTTCAGTTATTCTACATAACGGTTCGTATTATAAAAATTTGAAGAAGATTAACTGTTGTTCGTTTATTGTTTTTTTGCGTATTTATCAATCTTGTATAAGTATAAATACCAATCTCATTTATTCATGAGTATACTTCTTCCATCTACAAGTGCTATTGTCTCTGTTAAGGTTATGATAGTAAAAATTGCTTTCTTTTGAAATTAATGTCCTCTAAGAATTTTATTTCACTTGAATTTCATTGCTTTGCTGAAGTATTTGTGAACACCCGCTTCTGCATTTTATGTTTGTAAAGTGTTTGTATTTGTTCGGAAGTAAAATTCCTACACAGTTTTGTTGTGTAGTATTGTACATTGATTGTAAATAAAGCTTTGTAAGAGAGTGAATATATGCGGACAAAGAAGGTCCGCTGGTGTCCAAATGCTTAGCACAATTCTTAAGATGCGACAAATTTGGAGTTAATATGGATACAATGGTTTGAAATCAATTGCGGAGAGCCGTGGCGCATACAGTAGTCGGAACTCGCATTTAACAGTGAAATTCTCGTGATGAGGGTATTTAGGGGGCGACCAGAAAAGGATGAAGAGGAAAAGGGATTTCGACTCCATCCCGTTTTACCGAAAGTTGATAACGAGATGAAACTTTCATCAATGATTTCGTTTGATATGCATGATATTTACATGCATTTTCGTAAAAATACCACTAATATTCGGGGAGATATAAAGGTTTCTTTAAAAAAATCCCAAATTTTCCACGTGTTTTTTCCCCCTATAATATGCAGTGTTTTTAACGAAATTATACGAATCTTTCAGAATATGTGACAGTATTTTAGACAAACATTGTATTGAAATTCGAAGTAAATACATTGAAAAATAAAGGAAATATGAGTATCTGTATTAATTAATTTTTAACTGCACATACACGAAACATGGCATAATTCTGTATAAATTAATTTTTAACTGCACATACACGAAACATGGCATAATTCTGTATTAATTAATTTTTAACTGCACATACACGAAACATGGCATAATTTTTCTTTCATAATTCCAAAGTCGGATATATAGAGCAGCTTATATAAAAATTCCAGTTCGCTACCGTTTAAGATTCAGAAAGATATCGGCATTGCAAGAGTTGGATTGCTTTTATTGTCTAAGAGAAACAAAATGATTAAGGTTTTTTCCACAAACTGATATTTTTTTAACTTGAATCTTCGAAGAGTAATATTGAATTGTATGAAAGTTGAATATCCTGAATACTCGTGTATACATATAAATTTAATACATTCGGTATGCAAATTAAATGCATACAATTGCAGTTCGGCGATTACTATTCGTAGATTGAATTTTTAAAGGTATCAGTTTGTGAGAAGATGCTCTTCATTTTGTTTCTCTTATAGAACAAAAGCAATTCAGCTCTTGCAATGCCGATTTCTTTCTTAATCTTAAAGGTAGCGAACTGGAATTTTTATATAAGCTGCTCTATATATCCGACTTCGAAATTATGAAAAACAATTATGCTGTCTCGCGCATGTGCAGTTAAAAATTATTTAATACAAATACTCATATTTCCTTTATTTTTCAATGCATTTACTTTAAATTTTAATACAATGCTTCTCTAAAATACTGTCAAGTATTCTGCAAGTTTCGTATAATTGGTTGAAAACACTGCAGGTAATAAGCAAAACCATGCTGGGAAATTTGGGTTTTTTTAAGAAAACCTTTATATTTTGCCAAATATTCGTGCTATATTTACGAAAATGCACGTTAATATTATTCAAATAAAACGAAATCATTGATGAAAGTTTCATCCCGTTATCAATTTTTTTCTATGAAACGAGATGAGTCGAAATCCATTTTCGTCTTCATCACTTTCTGTTTAATATGCGAGCTACGACTGCTACATGTCCCACGGCTCTCTGCAACTGTTTGCATACCATTGTATCCATGTTAACTTCAAATTTGTCATATCTTAAAAACTGCGCAAAATTTTTGGACACCAGTGTTCCTCCTCGAAAGTCAAATTATGATGTCCTGCGTCCCTACATACAATGCTGTCTTCACGATGAATAAGAACATTGGCTAAACTTTTAAAAAATGCGATGAAGAGAAAATCTTAGATTTTTTTATTGGGGGGGCGAGATTTACTGTTCACAGAACTACTAGTGTTAATGATTACAATGTGAAAGAGTTCACTCTCACCGTAGTCCAGTATATCATTTCTAAACGGAAGAGATAGGCATATACTAACTATTGGAAAACTGCTTTAAATGAAGCGAAGAATTATGTTTATATCCTTTCAAGAGAATAAATGTATGGCTGAAAAATTACGAAGTCGACATTTTTATACAGTCCGCCCGTCCTATGAGTCATATTCAGTAAAATATTCTTGACACATTAATATTTTAAACAAAAAAAGTTCCACTATTCTACGTCTAAAACTGACCGATTTATGAAGCTATAAATATCAATGTTTTAGACTATTTCAATGGCCGCCACGGCGAACATCCTCCAATCAACGGGCGGCTCGAGGTGGCCGATGATTGGCTTAAAATAATGTTTCGGATTAAAAATTCGGTATAAATTTCAAATGAAGCTTCCTTAATGAAATTCCTGCCTTTAACCCTTTGGAGACGGCCGCACGCTTGACTGTCGTCCTCATAGGGTTAATATTGAAGACAAATGTATGAAATGTTCAGTTATAAATTCAAAAGTTATCACTATGACATTTTATCTCTTATAAAAATTCATTTCAGTAATTTTTAAGGATTTAATAAGAGAAGAACTTGAAAAGATGTTGTGCCGTAACTTTGGAGTCCTTTCTATTATATGAACAGGGATTTGTAATGGCGCCTCTGGTTTCAATACAACGTGACATATTGAATTGAAAATTATTCAAATCCCAACCAAACTAGTTTGAGCATGTTAACTTCGAGTGGAACGGAGATGGGTGCTAACTTTCGGGGTCTGACACATGCGGAGACAGATTTCCTTTAATGCTGTACCATTTTTTCCAGGCTTTCGTCATATCCGCTTCTCACAACAGCAAAGAGAAAAAAGATTAATTTTCGTAAGATTTTATGGAAGGTAATTCCGAAGTTGTCATGGATTTCAGTTTTAAAATTTTAAAAAGCCATTTTAAGCGAATATGGCGGAATAGAATACCGTACTACCTATTTCCAAGAAATTTTATTTGACTAAACGTTTCGAAGAAAACTTTAGACGAGAAAAATAAATCTAAGCGGGAATTTAAATGCAACGGGGACAAAAATATTTATACCGTGAAAACTTATAAACAAAAAATATTCGCGTAAGCTTTATAAAGCGGATCTTCAGACGTGAATAAATATTTCTATGTTTACAGTATTTTCAGACATTTTTCTTTTTCAATGCAGATATGCTTTTTTAAGAAATTCGTCGCATTTCTAGGGAACTGAAATGAATAAAAATGCGAGATATTTTTAAAGATATATTTCAAAAGCGCGTATCGAAATCCCAAAGGATGCAACAATTTTTTGGACAATGTCTCCTCACTGTTTAAAGGGCTTCAGATGAAGGTAGAACAAACCAGATGCGGAAAAGCAAACATGGAGGTTCATTTAATGCGTTTCATTCATTGCAATACTGCAAAGAATGAGATCGGATATCGCAAGCAAAGCATGAATAGGTTTCAATAGAAAAACAAGGTCTTCAAAACAACCCACGTTTTCGAAATATTAAATATTTAAGACACAAAAGCTTCCTGAAAATATGATATAATTTGCATTTGTTTCAAATTTATTTATTTATTTTGTAGTTCTGCAATTTAGTTTCCACTTACATTTAGGAAAACTTATCCAGAAGTCTCAAATTTTTAATCAACAGTTTCATTATTTGTCGCCTGTTTATAGAAAATTTGAAATAGTTTTATTAAAAAATTTTAAAGAGTTCTTTAATTAAGTTTTGCAGAAGTTCTAACAAAAGCAAAGCTAATAAAAAAACAAATCACGTTTTCAAAATAATAAATGTTTAAGTTGAATAAACTTTCCGAAAACATGGCATTATTTGCATTTGTTGTGAATGTATTCATTTATTTTGTGGTTCTGCAATTTAAGATCCGCTTACATTCAGGAAACTTAATCCGAGTTCTCCAGTTTCTAGTCACTAAATTCTATTTATTAGCGCATTTCATTTTTTATCTCATATTTATGGAAAATTTGAAATAGTTTTTTTAAAACATTTTATCGTTTTCTTTAATATTTACATAAACTCTAATAAAGGCAAATCTAATAAAAAAGCAACTAAACTTTAAAAAAGATTAAACATTTAAGTTACAAATCTTTCTGAAAGTATATTATAGTTTGCATTCGTCTTGAGTATATTAATTTATTTTGTATTTCAGCAGTTTAGTATTCACTTCTATTTAGAAAACTTTATCGTGAAGTCTCATGTTTTTATCACATTTATCGCATATTACGGAAAAATTGAATAGTTTTTTTAATTATTTCATCATTTTCTTTAATTAATATTTGCAGAAATTTAATAAAAGCATTTTGTGGTTTATCATTACTAATATAATAGAAAAAGATAAAATTGATTAATGACTTTTAAAGTCGTATATACCATAAAGAGGGGGAAACTTATGAATCTATTTTAAAATACCTCTGAAAAATGTCATTACACTCCTTTTGTAAGGCATCACGTGGTGTAATAAATTAAAAGATCCCAAAGAAGCTTCCTGCAATGAAATTATATTTATAATCAACTCTTCTTTGCATTCCTTTTTGGTTTCCTCCATAATAACTATGAAGTGAAATTCCATTTTTGTACACTTCCAGTCTTAAAATCACCAGATAAAATCAGTTTTGAGTGTTTCCTGGACTGGTTGTTTATTTTTAAACACTTTTAGTTTAACTTGACTTGCTTCGTGTTTGTAAAGATTTCCTAGAGGTTTAAACTTTCGTTCACTTGTGTGTTTTCGATGGCAAAACACTATTTTAACATTTACAGACCTTAATTATCACTAATTTAACCTCATGATTGTCCTTCACTTATCAGTGGCGCCAGCGAATTTGAGAAACAATAAATCTCAAGATTAAAAAGTAGAAAATAATTAAAATAAATAATTTCGGCTGTTTGGCACACTAATGAATGTATATTTTTAAAAACTGTTTTTAATTAAATTTATTAAATAATTTTTCTTTGTAACTTTTTACATTAAAACATTTGTTGCAAGAACAGTCTATATTATAATCTATTCTATTAACTTTGTTCAATAATTAACTTTATTTGAAACTTTTAAAAAATGCCTTATATACCCGCAATACAGGGTTATTATAAAAAATCTTTGCCGATATAAGACCCCCCTGGCGAGCATACCATTATAGGCAACGCACTAAACTTTTGTACGCAGGTATTATACGGTATGCGCTCAAGAATGATGTGCAAAATAATAGCCCAACTCTCACAGTTTCGGTTACAGTGAAAACATTTCGAAATTTTCAAATGGCAACACTTACTTTTTTCACGGAAACATATTCTCATAGTAAATGGAGTTGGAACGGTATTTTTAGCGCAAGAATGGCGGCGCTAGGCAGAGCCAAAAAAAAAGCGAAAACAGCAACCGCGGTATAGAAAAACTTTGCCGATATATCACCCCCCTAGCGAGAATATCGGTAGAGGGAGAGGAATAAAATTTTTTATACAGGTGTTCTACAATATGCGCTTACTAATGATGTGCAAAGCAATAGTCCAGCTCTCATAGTTATGGTTACAGTGACTAAAACTTGAATTTTCCAATGGCAACACCTACTTTTTTCACATGAACATAATCCTCACAGTAAAAAACTTAAAATGGAGTTGGAACGGTATTTTTAGAGCGAAAATAGAAGCGTTGGGAAGAGACGGTGAAAAAAGCAAAAATAAATAATAACTAGAAGAGGGTTTTTTTCGTCTCTGCCTACCGCCACCATTTTTTTTGTCCTAAAAATACCGTTCCCACTCCATTTTAAGTTTTTTACTATGAGGATCACGTTTCCGTTGAAAAAAGTAGGTGTTGACGTTTGAAAATTTTGAAATTTTTTCACTGTAACCGTAGAAGCTGGGCTTTTATTTTGTACATCATTCTTGAGGGCATACCGTATAATACCTGCATACAAAATTTTATTCCGCTCCCTATAACGGTATGCTCGCTTGGGGATCATATACCGGCAAAGTTATGTACACCCTGTACCACCCTCTATTCTAGCTGTGGTATAAAACATTTTATGGTTTTGTCTCTCTCTGTGTGTGTGTCTTTCAACTGCTTGTCCTGTTCACACGCTGTTCACTTCAAAAGAACATGATACAGTAATTAAACAATTTTAATTAATTTTAATGAAATAGTTTTGTGGGACCTTATCTAGATCAATAAGTAGGAATACCAGAATAATTTTATGTCATAAACCGTTGCTGGTTTATATAAGCCTATATTCAATACTGCAAAAAGCTTAGAAGAAAAAAATTTAGAAATTCAAATCTGCTTCAAAGTTGATCTACTACAATTCAGTCTATTTTTGAAGCTGGGCTGAGTTTGAAGTGCCTTAAATTGATTGAATATTCCTTAATTGACTCATCCTAAAATTAAGTTACTAAAAAAAAAGGAAAAATTGTTGGTATGTTTAGGATCTTCCTATTTCGTCACAAAACATAATAAAATCTTTTGCCATAAATGAAGACCTTCATAATATATATCAATGGTCACGAAAAACAGAGATATAACGGGTATTTATTTAAATTCCAAACTCTTAAAATATGTTTTTATAAAATACATTTTAGAAATTCTCTGAAAAATGTATTTCAAAGTAAATATTTGGAATATATTTGATTTTTATCGTTTGGAATATTCTACTGAAATTTCAAAAAATTGTACTGAACTGGGTATTTTTCTATGCAAACAAGAGAACTACTTTTATATACATATATATAGACTGAAAGTCTCAGGTAGAAACTGCTCTTATTTTACAAATAGAATTTAAATGGCATTTATATCTAACTTGAAGATTAGAGTCTATTCATGTGACGCCACTGTCGCATGACAAGGTATTTTGCTCGGTTCACTACATGGGATATTGCGTTCATTATATGGGGTATTGTAGTATGATGCTGTGTTTACATTTTACTTACAAACGTTTTGAGTAGGAAAACGTTATAGTTCTGCTCTTTGGATGTTTTGATGAAAGAGAGAAAGCCGATTGCTGCACGAAAATTCTTTTCAAATTTTCGCTTACAAACACTATTAACAAAACTCATGGAAGGGAAAGTTTTAAGCCTGTGTTCTTTTAGATATGAAAGTTTATTCAAACCACTGGAGTGCATATTAACTAATAAAAAATGAAAGGGTAATTTAATAAATAATTTAATGTATTTGAATTTTTTAAAAACGTTTGTATTTGATAAATGACATTAAATATATTCGGCAAAATTTGACCTAATAAATATCAATAAACCTAATTAAGGTTGATATGCAAGAACTGTTGGAATAATTTCACAGTCATCCTATTTATTTACCCCTCCTATATGTGGAATATTCTGATTGGGTAGTGCCACCTTGCATAGTAATGAGCACACTCGTAGCTCAGACGCCTGTAGGAATGTGACCGATGAAAGACGTGCAATTGTATTTGTCTTTTATACTTAATATTTTACTCGTCCGTGTCCAATAATAAAAAGGACTTTCCTTAAATGTAATGCATCTAGTTATTAATTGACTCTGGATGTAGTTTTCCTCCAACTATATTACCCATGAAGAACTAGAGTCATATTACCGAAGAATACGTAAAGTAAAAAATAAACAATTATTTCAAATTGCAAATGAATTTTTCTTGACAAGGAACAAATACAAGATGAATAATGGATTCCAAAATAGAAGGTGCACATTACGCGCATCGTGTGAGTATGAATTGGTTCCATTATGAGCAGGAATTAGGTAGCATTAGCAAAGCTTTCACTGCATAAAAGTAGAAAATACAGCAGATGAAGGCAATTTTCTTCAGACCAAATAATTAACCTAGCAAGATTTTTAAGCCATAATTAACGGCATTTTTCTTTGAAAGCATAATCAAATCGTCTTTTCATTTTCCACTGAAAAGGAAATTCTCCAGTAATTCATCATTCTTTTATTTTCTTCGCGTTTAGTTCGTAATTGTTCTTGGGTGCGTTTGACATCTCTAGAACACAGCTGAAAATCCAAAAAGTAATTTATCAAACTCATACAAGAGAGAGAATTTCTTTCAAAAATTAAATACCAAAATTCAGAAATCCGCTTCAAAGAAATCATAAAACCCATCAGTTCATAGGCGTAAAATTAAGTCTGGATTTTTCCAGGGAAAAAAATTACAATTGCGAACTTATTTTCCATTTTGATATCTTCTATTAGCATATTCAAAATAAGATCATTTCCTCCAGAATACTTCTACCATTAAGAACTTCCCTCCTCTCTGCGGAAGAAAAAAAAGAGAAATATATAAAATATTTAACATAACTTCATCAGAAGAAAAGTTTTCTTTCTAGTCTAGTCCTATGTGGAAGAAAAAATAAAAAATAGACCCCGGGACGAAGTGCAATTTCTAAAAATGATTCACTTCAACCATTTCCATAAATCAGAAGAGGGTCTCCCTTCTTGACTACGCAACAAGCGAGGCACCAAACACCGACTGCAAAGAACGTTCTTCTCCGAGAAGCGTCGGTTTAATAAGATGTCATCTTAACTCGTGTCTCTCTTGGATCTCCTTCTCTTTCACTGGAGACGGAGCGAACTCTTTATTTGCATCTGAAAAGACGCCGACCCGCTTTTGCAAATTCCATTCCTCAAGGCATGAAATCTATTAGGAGGGCTGGTGGGGCGGTCCTTGAAAAGAAGAACACTTGCTTCTGCTTTCTTAACAATCCTGCTGATGCTTCTTCGGTGGAGTTCTTCATCGAGAACAGGTGTTGCCCGCTCCTTATGGCGTTATTCCATCCCCCGACACGCACCCTCGAACAATTCCATCAAGGAAAGGGAAAAAAAGGGTTGTCTGCCGTTTTGCTTCAAAGATTTCTTCGGGAGTGTCGTTTGCATTTGCGTGCCTGATTCGATGGAAGATGGAATGTGAAGTGGCAAAACAAGATCGGGTGGAGGTGTTGTTTATTTTTGTTTCCTAGTTGAGTTAGAATTTATAGTAGTGGTTTAAAATGTTACGTTAGTCATTTTTAACGTTGGTTCGTGTTATCATTTCAAGTAATTTTGGGACGGTGGTAGATATTGAAGAGCTTTGAAGAAAGTAACAAAGATTGATTGAGGAGAGGAGCTCCAGAGTTTCGGTTATTTATTTGCTCAAGAGTTGGGATTTTGCATTCCATACGTTTTATGAACAGAATATCTCTTAAAATTCAACAGCAGTAAAAATAGTTACGCTCACGCATGCAAACAATTTTTGTTATGTAGTTCAATGATTTGCTTCTGTCTCTATCTATATGAAACGCTAACAAACGTGGCACAGAAAAGAGGTTAATTACTCTTTTGCCGATGACAACGATAGGTTTGTTTACAAAATAAAACCGGTAGCTTCCTCCATTTTATACTTAACTGCATAGGCATAGCCTGCTACTATATTCATGCGGAATGTAAAACAACTTTTTCTCGAAAAAAATGAGTTTAAGACGCAGAGTTCACACTATTTCTCAAGGAATCTTTGTTTGAAATTATTCAAAAGAGATTAGTTGGAAGTGAAGCAGATGGACGGACTTACACGAGCCAGAGAACGTTCAGATCGACACGTCAAAATAGTTCAAAGCAGCTTGGATTAAAATCGTGTTAATTCACAAATTCAGGTGAACATCATGGAATTTTTTTGTAAATATTGTATATTGTGTACTTTTCCGTTATACGCATGCGGCTTGGTGTCTTTTTTGTCTTAGCGAATTTCCTTGGAGCGCTGAATCGCCATCCTGACTCATCTTCTTTCCTGACGATAGTTAACGCGCGCTATATTTTTAGAGAGCTGAAGCGTCAGGAGCTTGAAAGCGCCAATTTAGACGGAAACTCATGGTGTGCTTATAGTAGAGCACAGATGCTCAGCGTGGGTTCAGCTAGTTTACAGAATTTTTAAACATCTTAACATGCGATGTTTTGTGATGTAAGGTTGTAGGAAAAAAGATAAAAGAATATAGATCGGTTTTTTCATAGAGTTTATAACGAGATTTGCCAAGGTTATTATTTTTTAACCTTGCAAATGCCAATCTATAACGTTTTAATAAAGTTTATTGATTATTCAAATAACAAATTTGAAACATGCTGTTTAATAGAAACTAAAAGTCTCCAAAATCGTAACTCAAAATAATTATCTTTACATTTATTGAACGTGTTTTGTTAGGATACGAGCTGCCTGGTTTGAAACTTTTCTTTTGCTTTTCATTTTCATGGCATTGTGATTCTTGATTTATATAGATCAGAAATGAGCAAAAGGCGCTTCTTCACAAATTATTGCTGTTTCTTTATTTATTCGGCATGAATTGTAAGCAGTTGTCAAAGCACTTAATAAGTGCTCTTTGTATTCATATTTCATGTGGATTTCTGAGCTGTATGAACTACTTGTAAAACTTTTTAAAAAATCAATTTGACAAGCAAACCAAGCAACAAAAAAATCAATGAAGAACGTTTTTCATATTTTGTTTATTTATCTGAAACTAATAGAAAATCAGTATTGGGCCTTTATCGATGCCCATCTCCGTGAAGTACTGTAGACCAGAGACATTTCAAGTTGAGAAAGGAAATTCATGATCGCATTCTGGGAAAAGCAGGCTCGTTCGAATAACCCTAATAAATCTGGCCAGAATTATTTGCTTTTGTAAATAAAACATTATTAAAAAAGGCATTTTTCCTTCTGTTACTGTTTTTGCCTTTGTCTCCTATTTAAGGGCGCGACATTTTAGTCAAAATCTATAATTACAATTAATCAACCTTTCATAATGGTAACCCACAGATAAAATTGTATAATAATTACAGATTGAAAAAAATCCTCTTCTCCGTTTTATCTGTTGCAAATAACACATAATTCCCATGGCTATAAACGTGAAAGAAAAAATTCCTTCTGGGGTTTTTGGTTCCATTTACATAAAAGTGTTGTCGTAATACGGCGAACGAAAGTGGTATACCACATGATCGAGAAGTATATGATATTCCTCACTCTATCACCGCCTGTGGCAATCTCTCCGATATGCTGTTCGCAAACACGGCGTCTATTGGAATTCTATAAGAGGCGTATTTATGGAGAGGGGACTCGTCGTTAAGTGTCTGCGTCTGATCGTTTATTTATGGTTTCATTGCGATGCAAGAATCGGCGTCGAAGAGAATTTCTAAGAAATAAACGACTGTTTATTGACATTTTTCTTGCGGATAGAGGAATTTATCAAAGAAAGTTAGCTAGTTTATATTCGGTATGTTTCCTGCTTATAACTACTTTTAAAATGCCATTTAGATAAACAATTACTTCCACGACTTTTTATTTGTGGTACTATGTGCATTATATAGGATTTTAAATTAGCATCGCCTGTAATATGTAATAATTAAGTTAATCATCATATGAGAAGACATAAAATCCTCCTATTCGCGTTAGTTTTGTTAGATTTACGTACAGTTTTCAAGTGCCCAGCAGTGACCTTGTGGATTGATCCTCCAGCAGTCGCTCGTGTGCACGAGGTACTTTTATCGTGCATCGTATTACATATTTATATCTCATTGCTTTACAAAAATAAATGCAACTTTCATTTATGTAATCTGTATTTATTAGATTTATACTAAATAACTATCATACAAATAAAAATTGCTTAAAAAATTTAAATTTATAAAAGAACGATATAAGTGTGTAATATGATGCACAATACAAATATCCTCTGCATACGCGCAACTACTGGAAGGTTAATTCATGGCAGGGTTGAAAAGAATGAATAAGAGGAAGAAGGTTCTATCCTTTGGCTGCCCACTTTATCCAGCATTATTCAATAGCTGATAGACCGATGCGCGCTTTTGCAGCGAAGCGGGCTGTCTGCTGGATGTTTTCCTCCGAACGAATGTGGTCCAGTTCCCCTTGAAACTCCCCCAGGTAAGTCAGCCTTTCCCCATCTCTGGGAGCTAAGTGGGGCTTTTATCTCGGAGGCTACCTAGGTGATCTAAGTCGCTTGGGCCAACAGAAGATGTCACACTTCCCCTTATCGTGAATTATTGGCACATAGGTTTATCTAGAGATGCTAAACCGAATGGGATTTGAACCAACAACTCGTTTTCAAGCTTCTATGAGAACTATCGGAGAAGGATCTCTTTATTTTGAACAGTGGGAGGATGAGAATAATATTGAATTCGCTACAGGCTCTTCAAATTTTCATATGACACGATTTTCACAAACTAACAGGGTTTTCCCAGAGTCTTAAGTCAATATTTTTCTCATGATGATTAGAAACTGCTGATATTTTACTCGTATCTTTTTAATTAAAGTTCATATAAGGTATTGTGAAAAGGAAAACTGGTACACATTTAAGAATTAAGAGTGAAGAAAAGCTAAAATAACTTTCAAATGGTGAAAATGGGTACATATTTTTCTAAAGAATATACTTTTCCAAATTTAATTACACCACCAGTTTATATTGCATCGTATTTGAAAAAGCCCAGTCCTCTCCTTAAGGCCTATCAAATCTAGAAAACTAGCGACCCATTTCAGAGTAGAAAAAGTGTTTGTTATTTTGTATTAGAAATTTGAATTTCTTTTTTTCCGAACTACAACGCGGTTTCTCTTTGTTAGCATAATAGATCGTTACTAAATCCCTAACAAACATATTCTTGGAATTCTGGGTAATTTTTGTACACGACGTGATAAAAACAGCAAGGAAATCGGGTCCCTCAATAAACAAATCCACTTGAAGGAAATGGCTTTCTTGCGCCCGCATACAGCTGAAACAAAGACTCGACCAGCCCTTAAAAAAATCCACCCGCGTCCTCGCATAAAATATCTGCATTCCAACCCTCTCCACAAACAACACAGGAAAATAGGCCGCTGCTATTTCCTCGCGCCATTTTTTCGGATTCGAGGATTTAAAATAGGTCGTTGACCACCCGGGGCAGCCGATGGGGCGTCCAGGGCATTTATGGACGGTCACTCTTCCGGTCAACACGATTCCATTTAGCCCTGCTCCTCCCAACAAGCTCATCTTTTTACGCGCAAGAAACATCCACTGTGCATGGGCGGCACGTACGGACGCGCCCTATAAAACGCTGCCTCCCGATGGTTTTAAAGCCCCTGCAAAGGACAGTCACGTGCTCTTCAAGCGCAAGATAAAGATCCGAAAGTCAGAAAAGAGAAATATATACGCCCCGCCGTAAAAATTGGCGAATCGTAAAATCCTGTGAGGGAAATATAAGTTTTCCGCGGTTGCATATTTCCACTGTGTTGTAAAAATAAATAAATATATACATAAATAAAAAAGGGTGGATGGAATAGTTAAAAATCGTTACGGGGATGCCTGCCTTCCATTTTTTTCTTGTTTTTTTTATAGTTAATCGTTGTTCTCAAGACATAAGCTTTCTGATCGTTATGCCCGTCTTTATGGCGCTCGCCTTCAAAGGGAAGACCGTGAAAAGGAGCGTGTTTTCTAAAAGCGGAATAATAATGTCTCGGCTGAATAAAATGAAGTAAGTGCTCAAAAGAATATTTAGATGCAAATGTACGGCCGCTGAGGTTACGCGCGCATAAAATAAAACCGTCCTTTTGTAGTGCTGGCGCATAAATTTCGCATCTGCCACCTTCTTATCTAATCCAAAACACCGGCGGCGTTATTTTTTATGGGAACCTCTTTTATTTATTTATTTGTTTTTTATTAAAGTTTAAAAATGAAAAAAAGGGTCCCCCCCCCCCCCCCCAAAATGATTTTTTTTTCGCTCTGAGCGTCGCAAATTATTTGAGATAAGGGTTTCTAAATTTTTCAAACTGTTCATATCGCTCGCCTAATAAATTTTTAAAGCACGTATAATGCCTCGACGCCAATAGCGCGAGTCCATTTTTGCATTTAATTTTTTCTTTCCGTAGTTGACTAAAGAGCTCCCACTTTTCTAGCTTATCGCGTGAACAGATAGGATCTTAGTCAAGGTGGCTCACTGTCAGCAAGCTTAATTTAAAAAGAAGACATTAAAGAGATTTATATACATCCGGAATCTAGGCCAGACAGCAGTAGGTTGTCCTACGCGTTGCCTTTCTAGGCAGCTCGGGAAGATCCTATACTGGATGTAAAATTCTTCTTTTGTAAAGACTCTGAAAGTAGAATCAGAACCGTTTTATTCCCATGCAGGGTGATTCAAAAGGTTCCGACAAACTTAAAAGGTAGATCCGGCGTTCCACAAAATCAGTTTTCGAAAGGAATGCAGACATAGCGTCGTATTTGCGTTCTGGAGGCCATTGTTTGGCTTATCCCCTTAACGGGCACGCCCGTCATATTGACGTCCATCGAATTATCGCATTTTTAGGCTTGTGAACTAAAATTGAATCATTAATTAGCTTTATACACAAAGATTATAAAGCTACACTGAAATTATAAGCATCTGAAGTATTCTATGCCCTCTTAGATGAATGAGAGCGACAGCCCCTTTCCGAAACAGGAAGGGTCATCTTATTCGATAGCAAAGAAAATGCGACCCTTAAGGGGCTAAAGTGAATGGGCGATTTCAGCCACGATTGTCCAGTCAAAGACACAGAGAAAATGGAATATAGAGTTGTACAGTATTGCTGAGATGGCAAGGATACATAATCCGTCTCGTCCATAATAAATATAAATGGACGAGTATCGGTGAATTTGGATCGTAAATGATTTTGATACGAACTCGTGTCCCTCTGCCATGAACTCGCGTTAGAACTTCCGTAATTAACACTTATTGTAGTGGTTAATAGTTTCATAAACCCTTCTGACTAAACACGTATTAGGTAAACTTCGGTGAATATTTGCATATTTAAGACGGAGAAAAAAAATATTAGTGTTGTAGCTAAAAGCTGCATATGCATGAAGCATTTTAAAGTAGTGTGAAGGTCACAAGATTTCATTTTGAGAAGAAGCTAAGAATGTATTTAAGTTGTCTAAATATCCCATAGATATACTTAGAATAACAGAACATTTATTAAAGATTCTTTTTTTTTCAGATCCAAAGCAAGTTAAGTTCCCATTATTAGGTTTTTAGTGAGACAGTAAAATTTAGGAATTGCAATTTTGATCCTTTTTTAACACTTTCGACTTTCAGTATAAGTTTAAAGCACAACAATGATGAGCACAGCAATGATTTCCGTCGCAACTAAAGTGGAATAATACTTAACTTCGGATAAAAGCACAATAGTCTTTTTGAGAATTAAATTACAGTTCTGAAATGCGCAACGAACTGTGATTACTTTAAATTTAAAAAAAAAATGTCTTAGATAATCCAGGCGTTTGCAGATGACTTCGTCTTTTTGGTCAACGCCGGGACAAAGCAGGAAGTCAAAAAACCTGGCCAATAAAGCATTACAAACCTTCAAGACATGGACCGACAAGCACAAACTTGAAATTTCACTGGACAAAACTAATCGTCTCCATATAAACAACAATAGATCAGGACCAATATGGTACTCAGGAATTAAATAGGGACAAAACATAAAAAGAGCCTCAGTAATAAAATATTTGGGAGTATTAGTCGATGATAAGCTTATCTTCGTGGCACACCTTTCAGCAATAAAGAACAAGTCCTTAATCCCTCACCAAGGGCTGAAGAATGTTGCCGGAACAAGCTGGGGACTCAGTAAAAACATCAGAAGACGGCTCTATCTAACGGTGGTGGGAAAAGGTCATTCTCTCTGCCTCAGCAGCATGGGCCCGCAACATCACTGCCAGACAACAGAAACTCCTGTCTTCTATCCAGAGAAAGTTTCTGCTCAATATCGCAGGGCGTACAACACCGGTACCAACGGCGGCTCTGCAGGTCATAGAAGGTCTAATGTCTCTTCACATTAAAGCCAAAATGCAATCAACACTGGTAAGGGTAGGCCGCCTGAGTAGAAATTGCGATTACGAAGGTATCCACTTCGACCATGAAAGCTATGAGCAGCCATCACCACCATCAACAATACACCCTGCACTTTTTAGCCTGGAAGATAGAATCTCACATGGGAGACAAGGTCCTTCCAACAGAACGCCAATTGAAGTATACACAGATGACTCAAGATAAACGATCAAACGGGCAGAACTTTCTGCGCCATTACAAACGAAGCCGTCAGTAAACCCTGGAAGACCAAGCTCAGTCCAGCCAATACTGTGTTCCAAGCAGAAATGCTAGCCCTCAAAGTCGAGTGGGCCAACACTGCAAACTAAGAAGTCAACATCTGGAGCGACAGCGAGTCTAGCCTCCAAGCTCTTAAATCCTTTTAAATACAGAGCAAAATCATTGAAGAGGCACAAATGACCCTTCTAGGAAATGCCAGAATCAGGTTCGGCTGGGTTAAAGCACACAGGCATAAAAGGCAATGCAATAGCATATACCCTTGCGAAGGAGGCTACCACGGATGGAATACCAGCCAGCCTTCCATTCCCAAAAAGTTACCTAAAGAACCAACTACTACAGCCCTCCCTCTCGCGTTGGCAAGCTGAGTGGGATAATGGCGAGACTGGCAGATCGGTTTTACAGCATCATACCGAAAATATCAAACAAACAGCCGCACTGGTCCAGAGAATGCATCCAATTCGCCACTGGGCCCTTCCCCAGCTACCGCAAGAGATTCCGTCTCCATTCTACAGACGGATGTGGGGAAATAGGAAATCCCCAACTCTGCGCAACGAGATTCCCACTTACTTTATCATATCACCACCACAAGGAATGGCGTCTTAAAAATGCAAGAGAATGCATTAGTTGAATCATTAAACAACAATCGTTAATTAGTGATTCTTCAGTGCTAATCTATACGTAAACTTTTCACTACAAATGGCTTAATGAAACATTATTCATTTTCTATGCGCGTACTTACTAAATTTGAACTTCTGGAATCCTTAAGCACCAAAGTAGTTAAGATGACTAAACAGAATACTTATAATGGGAAAACTCTCGTTTATACATAAATTAACAATGCCGGATTAAGTTTGAGTCGGTATAACTAGGACAGTTTGTAAAGTTTGCTCATTACGATGTTAAATTAATTCAGAGACTCGACGATTACAGCAACTTCGAATTAAAAATTCAAACTGAATATAGAATTATGGACTCTGTACATAAATATTAATGAATTTACTAGTAAAATATCAAATAATCAATGTACTTACGCAATAGCTGAAGCATAAGTTATGTCTAACTTATGTATATAAGTTATATATATTATTATTATACTCTGTCATTAACTTTATATAAGTTGTCTCTATAGAAATTGGCGTAGTGAGTTAATGTTACACAAATATAAAGAAAAGAATAAAATCAGACGATTTTTTATGAGCTAATTAAATAATAATTAAAAACATTACAAATAGTATGACTGAAATTGTACAGACAGTCACTTGTGAATTGTCTGTACATGGAAATGTTTTTAATGAATTTAAATATTTAAGGAAAGTTTTTTCCTTAAATATTTAAATATTTTACAAAGCATTTTTCTCCTTTTTTAATTTTTTTTCTTTGTCAAAAATGCTGAGTTAAATAATTGGCTCCAATGACTTCAGAAATTAAAGAATTTATAAACTTAATTCTCAAATAAAAAGCATAAAGTTGAGAAGGGATATAATATCGCATTTATCTACCATAATATATGAATATTTTTGTTATTATTGTTTACCAATTGTGTAAACAGATATCGATTCTTTCGTTCTAATTAGAAATTAATGCATTTTTTAAATTTCCATTATTTATACTTCTTTCATATTTTATTTAATAAAATTGAAATACTTAAAAAGGAAATATTCGAATTTTTTTCATTTTATGGCTATGTATAGTGTTATTCTACATAGTCGGAATTTAGCTTTATAGTAATTATGAAAGCCAAAGATATTCTAAAGAAATTTCTTAAAATCTGAAATGCAAAGTTTTGATTAAATATTCAAATTCCAAAATTTACATTTATGAAAATTATATAACATTACTACATTTACTTCTAGCGATGTTAAGCCCAGAAATATTCTCAAATTTGAAATCTCCATTTATGTAGCACATTTATTCATCAATTTCCTGTTTTTCCCCCCTTGATTTTTGTTCCATTAACCGAGGCCTTTTTTTATAAACCTCAAAATGTCAAATGAAATTCACGTCTCTGTTCATTTATTTTCTATCGCATTGCCGGCAGTTTCTCATCGAAATTTAAACTTAAACTTTTGATTACTTTTCTCTCTCTCTCTTAAAAACTTATTACTTCCAATATTTCGCAAGATATGACATTGAATTTATGCAATGGAGTTGAACCTGTTTGAATGAAAAGCTCATCTAGAGATTTCCAGTTTTTCCTCTTTATTATAATTTTTTCCTCCGGATACAAAGAATTTAGTTCCACGGTTGGTTTATTTCAGAATTTTAGTTTAAAGAATAAGCTTAGGTAATGCTTGCTTTTGAAAGGAATAGTGTAAAAAAAATTCTGAGTTTGAAAGAAGAAACGAAAATTACCTTTCTCTGGAAAGGGTAATGGAATCAATTACCTGGAATATAAAATTCAGAAAGATGATGTATATTTGGTTTTGTAAGAAGTATGTTTTTTTTGTATATTATATACCAAAGGTCGTCTGGTCCAATCGATATATTAAATATTTCCTTTTATGATCCAGGTAATTCTTCCAGTTTTGCATAAAGACGTCTCGCACATTATAAAATGGAAACTGTGTCCTGTTTCTTTTTAAGTAAAATATCTGAGCTTCAATATCACTAATTGACTGAACGAAGCAAGGTCCTGGTTTAATCAATTGTTAGGCATTTCGTCTGTTTGTTATGCAGTCACCATCAACGTGTTGTTCAATTTTCTACGAATTTGGAATGAATGTTCCTTGAAGTCATTAAAAATGACGTTTACGTAAGGATTTTCATTTTTTGATTCCGTTTCAAGATGCTGCCGTTTTAACGGTTCCGTTTCATGTAATGCCCAGCTTTTTTTTAACGATTCTAGCCAAACTGTTCATGCTGTAAAAAAAATTGTGTTGCTTACCTACCGAGAACGAGAGTACGAGAGAGAATGCTTCCCCTCCACTCCCCCCTAACCCCATCCAGACCTTAAAATCCTAATGACATTAGTTAAACTTACTGGTGTTATTTACTGAAAACTATTTTACCTTTCTTTTCAATTATGCATTTGCCTTTGAGATAAGTTTATGAAGATCATGGCTTATTTTCGAGTGGCTGTCAATATTAATTTATTTCTTCAAAGCGTATCAATCTCCCTTTGTTAAATATGATTTTCTGTTGAAAGGCAGACACTAGGAGCTCTCAGGCATGACATTTTAGAATACAGATGCCACTATTATACCACCAAGTGATACCAGACATGAAGTCAACCACTGCTTCGTTA
This sequence comes from Araneus ventricosus, assembly GCA_013235015.1. Taxonomy (NCBI): domain Eukaryota; kingdom Metazoa; phylum Arthropoda; class Arachnida; order Araneae; family Araneidae; genus Araneus; species Araneus ventricosus. The sequence continues at coordinate 207,910 of BGPR01000404.1, read as the reverse complement.
TTGTAATTTTTATAAGATGCGAGATAAATCGGGTGTACGACAATGGTTCTTAAGCAGTGTGCCACGGTTCGAAGTCGAGTCACACAGGGCAATATTAAGGCTAAAATTTCGCAGGAACAAGATTAGTTTTTTATCACATTTGGTGCAAGAGTGTGCAAAGAGGTTGGTCATTTCCAGATTCAAATCTCTTAAAAATCTGGGAAATTTTTAACACTTTTAAACTTACTGAAGTACTTTTTAGCATTTCTTCGGAACTTAAAGAAACTTAATTGAATAATAATATTATTTTACAATTAAATTAAATTCATTTAAACTTATTTCGAAAACACACTTTTATTACTGTACTAAAAAGTAGATTTTATTTTAATTTCTACATTTTAGTCTTTTATTTATAATTCGTTATTATGAATATTCTGCAATCTAAAAAACAATTTTTTTCATCAAATTCTCCTTCAGGTAGAGTCACTAGTATGAAATCAAAATTTAATTAAATTAATCGATTAACTGATGATTAACTAAAAATATTAAAACAGTGTATTGTCATCGAGAATGCACAATTGTACAAAAATTTATTACAGCAGGACATGCGTGAAAAATCGATTACAAAATTCCATCTTTACAACTATGAAACAAGTGAAGTTAAATAAAAGTGTGTATAATAATAATTGGTAATTTGACCTATCCTTATGAGCAATTAATCGATGAAAAAATGTACGCTAGTTTTCTCTATAGCCATGCAAGCACCTAAGGTTCTGTAAGTGATAGTATTGCAAATATGTATTTGCAAAAACGCGTACTTAGATACTGTAACAATAAATAACTAATTACATCTTTTCATTTCAGGGTGCATTCTTCGCTTTCCACTCCTGGAACTGTCTTAGCCGGAAGATACAAAGAAGCTCTCCTTGTAGATGTTTTATCAACTGTTTGGAATATAATCGTAAGTTTCATTTTTCTTGTTCCTTTAGCTGTAACATATTGTTCATCCTACTTGTTTATGTAATAAATCAACACATTACTCACCATATATGAGAAAAATTCAAATAGTAAAGAAATTTTGGAATCCAAACATTGCCACAGAGTGAAAAATTCCCTCACTTAAGACAAAGTTTGACAATAATATTGTGGGAAATGCAACAATGAATATGAGCTGCGAAATAAGCAAAATAAATTTAAGTAAACGAAAGGAAATTATTAAAAATTAGTGTTTCTTGATTTTCTGAATTTTCTTTTGTTTTAGCAATAACATAGGTGGATTTTTTTTAAAAATACCACTTTAAAACACTAATTAGCCATATTGAACTGGCATAGTGTGTGACAAGGAATTTTATCTCAAATCGCATATGAAAATTCGCGATACAAACACTGATCCCATTACTGTTTTGTCTTGGTGTAAAAAGTTCTAAAAATCTGTATTTCTATAAATTAGTTGCTACAGTACTTGCTTTTGTACAGGAACATTGTATGTGCCCTCCATTTTTGGAGAAAGTCAAGGTCATTTCAATCCTAAAACTTAAAATAAGACAATAATGTATATTGTTAGAGAACTAAGCCAAACAATTTAAATAATAAACTAAATAGTGAAGTCAAATCTAAGCGAGAAATTATAGTTTGTCTGCACTCTTTTCAGAAGAAGAATATTTCGCCGTCTTTTATTGCATATAAAAATATTTTTTTGCCCAAAAAACGGTAGCTTCCGTGTCAGTGCCTTCACATAATTTGATGCGATCTCGTAGGCAGTTTTCTTTGGACTATTTCTTCGAATTGGATGTTTCATAAACAAAATATATAGCTTTCCCTCTTTGTTTACAACTCATATTTCTTCTTCGAGAGCAAGTCTTTACTCTTATTTGACGTTGGAAAATCTGAACATTAGAGGTTGTTTTCTGTTGAGTTTAGTTCTGTGATTTTATCTTTTGATGAACCAAAGCAGGCCTTTGCTTCAACAGGGATATTTATTTACCATATTTTTAATGAGGCAAATCTCTTTTTGAGAAAGAATCTTTTTATGTCAAATGTTTAAGAAAACACGAACAGCGAAAAATGTTTTCAAATTTAGTTTGGAAGATAAGCATTTTAAGTATAGAATGGCAACATATATAGAAGGAAATGGCGGGGGTTTGCTGAGGTTTTAGACTTGCAAAATAGATGCAAAATAAACTTTCATATAAGTTTAATGCAAAATATCTTTATAAAGGAAGCAATTATCTTTTATGTATCATAAAAGTTTTAGATCGGTCGGTTTCCTGACTTGTATTCTTACACTCTATAGTCTAATTTATCCGAATCTTATGTCGGAACTTTATCCTACCGTAGAATTACAGCATTTACTGTGTGTCTAATACTCTATAACTGTTACTCTGTTGTTATAATATTATACTAGAAATATATCATACTTTATAGGATTTTAAAATGCATATAATATCCCATATAACACTCTTATCATCTGAAAGAAGTTAAGAAATAAATTATAAAAATTAATATAAAATAATGAGTTAAGAATAAAATATAAAAGTGTTTTAATCAAACATTTTCAGATTTACATGAAAAACAACTTTCATCAGATAATTTTATGGAAAGTACTGCAATGAATTTACATTTCGATATACCGAAAGATTTATTTTACAAATAATTTTTATATCCGTACCTCCGAGGTACACTATCTTAAGTCCAATTTTGTGGATTTTGTCGTTTTTATTGTATTTACATTATCCCTACTGCATTTTCTGATGGGTGAGGTGTCGTAGCTGTAGGTCGAAAAAAAAAAATATAACCGCTCTCAAAAAAATAAAATAAAACATACGATACATTTCTCGCTGGAACTTATTTTGACTCTCCTGTAAAAGGTTAAAATTGCTACTTACGATAGCTTACCTCTGACGTACACATATATGATGAGTTATTTCAAATATCTTAATATTTTCCAAAATTAAATTTTATTCTTCCTTCAAAAATACGTAAACGTAACATTTTCTGGTTAAATCATACCGCAATATTTTTATTCATAACGCTTTAGCCATAAATGGGAATAACAGAACGTTTACAGAGAAATATTAACTGCATTTTACTTAGTTTCAAGAATATTTTAATTAACTTAATTTTAATTAAATAACTTCTGAACTGCAAATCGAAACGACTTAGCTTGGAAAGATTTTTATTTAAAAAATTGATGATTCCATTTCTCTGGAATATTTTTCTGTAATTGGAGTGTTGATTTTTTAATGTATATATCTAAGCCCTAATCATACCATATCCATCCGTTCTTAAAAACCCAAGTTTTTTTCCTGAAAAGTCTGTTTGAAATCTTTAATTTCTTTTTCGAAATTCGTAACGAATCTTTTGAGAATATCGAATTTGTCCTCCAAAAATGTTCGTAAAAATTTCTGTCGAGAAAACTTTTTTTTCTTTTGAAGTGTAATCAAATCTCAAATGAAATTCAGTTTTACAAAACCACATAAAAGGAAAAGATATCCAGCGATTTTGATCTTTTTTTCGTTACACAATGTCAATCAATTCACTTGATTCTGCAACTAAAAGAATAGAATAAGTTACTTCGTAATGAATTGTTCCATCTCTTGATTTTTTTTCTGTGCTCACAATTCCTTGTTTCTCAACTGCTTATTGAGTTTCTTTCGTTTTTGCACAGTTTTTTTTCATAGCTCGAAATATACAATTAATATTCTCGAATCAAAGTGTAGAAAATTACCGCTTTGATCAAACAAATTTATTTGCTGATGCGTGTTCATTGGACTGAAATCGTCTGCAACCGCATACATGCACACATACATTCTTCTTCGAATTCTTCCTTTTCTTTCCAATTTTTTCGCGCCTTTCCATTTTAAACTCAATATCTCTTTTGCAGAGCGGCGTTATTTTTTACTTATTAATATTTAATCCGTCCTCCTTGCTGCTTTTTTTCTTCATCTTTCATTTTCCAAATTTGCTGCGCAAGAGCTCGCAGCGAGTAATTAAATGCGATTTCGCACTCAAGTGTGGCAACGAAATGGAAAGCAAACGACAGAAAAAATTATGAATAAGATTCCTTTACATTTTAATCCTCTTTGAGTATCAGAATTGATTCTTTTTGCGTCTCCTTTTAAAAGAGTTCCCTAAATGACTTCACTCCAACGCATTCTTTTACCCCATCTAGATGTGTCGAGGCACATTAAATTTTTCCCTGTAACGTTTTTTGTTTCACTTTAATCCACTTGAACCAGAGAGATAAAAACATTTCTTGGTGCGTCTCTCAGAATTATCTTAGAAATTCCTTTATCAAAAAAAGCGTTGTAATTAATTGTAACTGCAATTAAATGTAGCCGCAATTAATTACTATTTATCTACCAGTGAAAAAGTGTCTTCTTTCTTACGTAATGGACAAATCTAAGCATGCGTGAACTCGTAATTCTTCTTGGGACCAACGTTTCCTCATGAGTCTTCAGTTTTGCGATGATTTTGCTGCACGGTCTTGTCTTCGCTATAGGAATATTGCTATCGGAACGTGGGATAGAATATTTGTAGTAGCATTGAAAACTATTTGAATTTCATTATAAAAACGAAAAATCCTGTTGTAAAATATACCTAAAACTATTTTTTATTTATTAAAATTAGAATAAAAAATGTACGGAAATTAGTAACATTGAAAAGGATAACTTTTTGAAATTTAAGATGCTGTAAAAATGATTTTCGGACTATATTTTCTCAATTTATCAAATTTTTGGTTAAAATTTCAAAACAATAGGTGTGAGGTGCACATTCTCAATCTACAAAGTATGTTTGTGCCAAATTTCGTAGCTCTATGTCCTGTGGTCTGCTCCGTACAGCACCAACACGCACACACTTTCTCCTTTATAATTAGTAGAGATTGTTATATTTGTCTTTTAGGGTTTTTTCATATTTCGTTTAATACGAGTCTTCAATTTTAATTTCATAGTATTTACTAGAATTTTCGCTATGGCAAACAACGTACAGTTGACGCTGTACATGTGACGTCTTAAAATTTGATTTAAATGTAAGGCAAAATCCCTTTTGATGCATCTCATTCGAAAGCTTTGCAAATTAATTTTGCAATCACGTCGTTCGAACTTTCTGTCAGGCCGGCAATCAAGAGAAATGTCAATTCGTAACGGCCAAGTCGTTTGTTATTGCGTTGTATGAAATTAGCTTCCCTTCTCCTTTGAATAACTGCCGCCGATTTTGAAATAACTGGGATATTTATTCTAAAAATGATTTGACTTTATGTCAATTTTATGCCGTTTAACTGCTAATATAATTGGTTTTCTTGCCTTTTTATTAAAAATATAAATACTGAAATTCTTTAAGTAAATGACATGTTTCAATTCTCATCCGATTATATTGTTTCGAAAATGTCGAGTGTGAGAGCAACGGTTAGTCGATAGTTTCCATCAATATATATAACGAAAGTTATTTCTTCCTTTTTGAAACCTCGCAAAAGTAATTCTTATTTTAATGTTGTTTCTAATTTTTGTTTTCATTCGCGAATTTCTTTCTAATGTAATCAATCGCGTAACGAACGTCAAATGCGCCGAACGAATTTCGTTTTAGAATTTATTGAGCATCTTGCTGAAAGAATAGCTTATGACAATATGCAGTTAGTCATTAGATGGCATGCGAAACTAGTTTTGACTGTCAGTTTCTTTATGAGATTAATCATAAAGATATATTCTGAGGTTTTTTTTCTCAGAATATATCTTCTACTTACCGTTAGCGCTAAGGATGGCGGTTAGTGCCTAAATAACCGGTTTTCAGTTATTCAAGTTTCCCCCCCTCCGGTTTAACCTGGCGGTTATAACCGTTCAAAATAACTTATTTTGAAATAACCGGCTTTCGGTGTGTTTTTTATGAAAAACTAACGATGTTTGTAGACAAAATGTTTTATTAATATTGTTTCTACAAGGAATCAATCCATTAGCCAATATTTATCTATTCATAAAGACTCTTTCAGTAATTCGCCAATCAACAGACTCCTCGAGGAAGCGGTTGTCGGTGATTGGTCTAAGATAAGGAAATTCAAAGCTTCATAACTTGGTAAATTTTAATCTAATCGAACCTCAAATCTAGCCTGTCTTCCGATCCGGTTTTTTAACCCGGTTATTGGATTTAAAAAATAACCGTTTATAACGGGACAAAAAATAACCGAAAAAAACCTGCTAACCGAAACGAAGAAAACGGTTTTCGGTTAAAACCGGTAGGTTTTTCCCATGCCTAGTTAGCGCCCAGCGTCCTATTTGTAGAACGGTTACATTTCACTTCCACGGCTACACCGAATCATTTAATTGTTTCTTTTTTGCTTTTTCTATGAAGGTATTCCCAAGCTCTTAAATAGTTTCCGACAGGCCTCCAGTTCGCCAGATTTTGAGGCAATGCAAGGAAAAGGATTTTTTATTATTTTACTATATTTTTAAAATCCTTAATATTTGCGAAAAACAAATTTTTAAAAATGATTTTCTATCGATTTTTATATATTTTTTCAAAAAAAAATATAAAAAAGAAAATTCTACGATTTTAATTTTATTTCACAGTTAACTTAAATATATATATTTAAAACACCGAGATTCACTTTCCGTCGGCGCATCTAATCTGTGAGATGAAGCAGCCATACCTTTTGCGCCCTGGTTTTACGGAGAAAGGTGCGGGACCTCTAGCAGCACACTAGGGTGTCGTGGTCTCTTCTCTAGAGCTATTTTCGTGTACGTGAGGGGAGCGTTAATCTGGTAGATGAGTTGCGCCCGATTACGCTTTTATTTTTAATTTTCCACACTATTTCTTTTTATATACCTTCAAAAGTTCGTAAGCCCTAATTCAGTCGAATAGGGCTTAAAATTCCGAAAAGATATTTCTTGGACGCTATTTTTCTGTAACTAACATGAGTAATTGGCCTGATATACTCAAATGTTTTCGTTTTGCCGCGACTTCAAGTGACAGGACTCTATTTCAGAATTATTTTATTTAGTTACGCTGATAATTTTTCTTTGTGCAAATTTTAAGAACTTTATAATAAATATTCTGAATATCTCGATGTTTTTATAAAGCATCTTGATGTTTTTACGGTTAAATGTCTACAACTTTTGAACTCGTAAATGATCGATGTGTTTTTCTTTTATTTGATGTTTATATTGTTCTGTGAAGTTAAATATTTTTTCCGTTTATTTTGCGATTCATTGTTCTTTTGCATATTTTGTGTCACTGTGTTTATTTTATGAATTAGATTTACTACAGTGCGCATTTTCAAATAAATAAGTAATTAATTAAAATATTGACTCGAAACGTCATACAGATTCTCTTTGAAATTTAATTGAATCGTTTATTGCAGAAACCACATGAGTCAATATCAAAATGCTTTAAAATAACCGATTAATTTTTTTTTTTGAATTAATGATTGTAATTTGTTTACCTGGTAGATTTTATAACCTTCAGTGTGACTTTATTCATTATGCAAATATCCCTTTTAGAATGTGGAAACAGCACAAAAATAATTGACTCGTGTGGGAATCAAGATTGAGTCGTTACAGCTGCTTCGCTACTTCTCGTTTTCATCATCCGTGTTCTATATGACGCAAGTCCTCGCTTTTTAATGCGCAGCGGTAATATAATTAAAATATAATAGAGTGGACTCCCGTGCTGGGAATACCTTTTGTTTATATTGTTACGAAAATCCTCCGGTGGGTGTACGTTGAATGCAGTCCAACAAGCTGGATAATGGAAAATGACGTTTTATTTCACGAATATTCCAGAGAACACGAAGAAAGGTAATCAGAAAAAATAGCACTTCACAAATTAACAACACAAGCAGACAGGAAATCACTAATTAAATCACAGAAACGGCACTATCAATAGCGCACAGCGTCTAACAGCTTACCAACTCGCACTGCGAATAAAACTATAGACATATTAACTCGTTTGAGCTCCTCGGGTATATATAGCTTTCCGACAGGGCGTGACTCCGCATGCAATTCTCCAGAAGAATCTCCAGATCTCGGTTCCTAAGAGAAATAGAGCCATATTTTTTGTATTTTGTAGATCCTTCATTTTGTCGCCGAAGGCTGAGTTCATTGACTTGGCAACTACGAGGGCCGTTTTTTACAACCTCCGATCGAGCTGTTAAACATACAAGTGGTAGGAGGTGGGGTGAGCGGTTGGCGACTGCGCACTTCTCTAACCATAACCTCTACTACTGCCAACATCAGCTGGCCGGTTTGGGCTGAGCTGTCGGCGAATAAACGTGGCTGGTACCTCCATATATGCACGAGTTGCGTAGTTTTATCCGCTTTATTCGAGCAGGAGGTTGGTTTGTGGAAAACGATTAATGCAGCTGTTTGTTGTCAGGCTGCGAAGAGCCATTCTGACTTCTTGGGTTGTCCTCATTCATGACACAACGCCCGATCTCACAGCGCTGTTGTAACCCAGCAGCTTCTGGAGAAGTATAAATGGGAAGTGTCTGATCACCCGGCCCTGACTAAGAGCCGAGTGAGTCCCCGAAATGAAGAACTGGCTAGGAGGCCCAAAGCTTCCAGACAAATGAAGAGTTTCAAAGCAACCTAAAGGCCCATCTCGCATCATCCACGGCAACATTCTTCACGAAGGGGATCAGAATCCTAGCCCACCGTTAAGACAAATGTTTGAATCTTCATGGCGATTATATTGAAAAGTAACCATGTTTGTTCATAACTTTTGGTAATAAATTCATTTTGTTCTCTACTCATGTCTTTTTTTTTTTATGGTCCATCGTAGGTTGAAAAAAACGACCCTAGTACTAAGAGTCTCTGTAAATCTCTCTTTCCTACAATAAGGCTTCCATAGTAGGGAAATGGTTTACAGATTCCTAACACTATTACGCGGAACTTTAGCGTACACATTTTCTTTTCTGTATCAAAGAAATCAAAAGCTGCGTACAAATGTTAAATTTATGTTACGCGTAATACGGGGCTGTTTATTGAGTACTATTGGCATTATACGAAAGTCGACTGTAGTCTGATGAAATCAAATTTGTTCAATTCTTTAGTTTCTGGTACTCGAAGTATTCAAAGAGCAACCGTCAAAAAATTCGATCTCGAGGGTTTCATGAATCTCCACAGTTTAGACCTCCCCGAGTGCGAAAAAAAACCCAAACGATTTTTGAAATCACAAACACGAGTCTGACGTACACGATATCTCAAACATGCAAACAGCTTGCAGCATGAAATTTGGCACGCTGTCTTCACCCTAAAATTGTAGATTCTATCAAATTTTCGACAAACTTCGTATACATGATATCTTTCTCCGTGAGCGTAACTCAAAAACGCTATAAGAGAGATAAATAAACTTTAGTATGTGGTACTGACACCAAAATTCTAGACCAGGGTTATATTTTAGATACAATTAGTCAATAGCAAGAGGTCCAAAATGCACGCTCGATTCTGTTTGCTATGCTACGAAGCTAAACACAAAGCGCGCCGTATTGCGTAAGTATACGAGAAAATCTAGGAGAGACACTCTCGCTGGTTTTATACACTTTTGCATATAGGAAACTGAACAGAACTTGTCAAGAGAAGGCTTAATGAAGATATTTTAGTGGGATGAATTTCATGTCTATTGTCTCAGATTAATTTTAACGTGATAGTGCCTATGGATGAGTTTTCTGATTTGTTTATTTACGGTTATGTAGAACTTATACCGACTTCTTGTGTAACTTAGCCGTAAACCATACTTTTTTAAGTAATTTTTCCCATGCTTTATATAAAAAATGAAAGTCAAAAAACATTTTTAAAAAAATCAAGCATTTAAGGGTTAAAATATTGTGAACATGTGTAAAAACTATATATTACCCGTTCAGTTTTAAAATCAAATCAAATTCACAAAATTAAATTCTGATAAATATGCCAGCAACTGTATGTTTAAAAGCAATAAAAATTAGACTCGCTTCACTTTCAAAATGAGAAATATAGCTATTTAATATCATCTTTCCTACATACATAATTAAAAATATATACTCAATTTCAAAATGCGCTAATCAATTTAAACTGAAATTCGCCTGTAAATATTTATCATCGCTCGACTGAGAAAGAATAATAAGTAAGGATTTAGCAACAAAGTTCCAACTAATTGGAATTGATGAATAGAGCTCGAACAAGCACGAATTCCTGTCTTTTCTATGGTTTATCTTAAACATACATAATCTTCTTTTTATCAAACGATAAGACAGATATTATTTTATTAATTTTCGAAGCATCAAACTGATGTTTCTTTCGTATTTAATTTACCAACGCGCCGGTCATTTACCATAGAATTCATAAAGGACTTTATGGATTTTAATTAATTTTAACTGTATCATAAAATTAGGTTACGATTATACTAGTTAAGGTAATTGGTGGTTACGGAAAAAATTAATGTAAAATTAATTTGTATTCTAAGCTCTGAAAATGAAAAAACTGAAGTATTCTTAATTGGAAAAACGGAGCAGTTAATTTAAAATTAGGACTGAAAATAACTGTTGAGTAATTATTTTCCTTGTTTCATCAAACAAATTCAAATTTACAGTAATGCCTTGTATAATTACAAGCTACGAAGAGGGCAAATATTTCGCAAGCATTTTTCTAGTAATTACTTTTTGCATCCAAATATTTGAGAAATTAAATGTTAAAATCTTAGCTTCATTATCTTTTTTCATTACTTAATCGACAACATTATTATGAAATAGAAATTTCATCATTTTTGAAGAAATGCAGTTTTAATTGCTTTCAATTAAATGCAATTAACTTTATTAGTTAAGTAGTTTCCTCAATTACCCTACATTTTTCAAGAACTCTTGAGAAAGTACTGAAGTACTACCAAAAGCTTTTCTCAAATACAATTTTTATAAAGTAATATCTAAATTGAAGTATAAGCTTGGAAAATAAGCTAAAAGGTTGATTGTGGTTGAACATTGCTGTTGTCAAGTGTTTAAACCCGATTACCTTTAGTATAAGAGCTCACATGTTTCGCCTAAATGGAAACAAGTCCATAACTGGCCAAATTTTGAAAGTTAGAATCATGCCTTGAAATGTATCATTTAGCCCTTAAATGCCGAGTGTTGTCTTTAAGCAGCGTACCCAATTTTGTCTTCTGAAATCTTGAGAATAAGACTGAAGCTCTAATGGCCAATAGGATACAAGCTGAATTTTTTATTAAATCAATTTACAACATATAGATGGCAGCCTGAGTGCTGATAAAAAATAAAAATAAATTAATGTTCTCCACTTGAGGCTGCACCTCTTTTTGCTTCGTTTCTACACTTGACCATATTTTATTCTAGAATTTTGAAGAAAATTCCTTATCCGTAATATTATTTATTGAAATTCATCTGCGTTTAATATTATAGAATTTTATCAAGGAAATTTTTCTGAAATAAAGCCCTTTGTTGTCAGTTGATAAACTGTTTTTTAGCTATAAACCATACTTAAAACAAAATAGGATTTTTTTAAGTATTTTTCCCATGTTTTATTCGAGAAATGAAAATCAAAAAACATTTTTAAATATTGTTTTAGAAAATTGGGCATTTGAGAGTTAAACTAAAGAACGTAGAGATATCTACAAAGGAAACCCAAAAGGAATCTCGATTTGTTCTAGAATAGATAAAATTTCAAAAGAATAAATGTTTTCTAGATTGGAACCTGGACTTTTTGGATGGGAAAGGTTTTCGTGACCTTAATTCCGGCAAAAAGAGTTTGCCGCGTCCTCGATATTTAAAAGCAAACGATGCAATAAACATTAATTAATGATCACAGATATAAAGTTCAGTTAACCAATTTTTAAAGAACTCTTTTGAAGTCAAGATAACCGTTCATTTTTGTTTGTATTTTGTAAAATCCGAAAGAAAACCCTGTCAGAATTTCCGCTTCTTCAGCACACCGCTCGCAAGCCAGAATTCAAGAAGTGTTTCTATGTATACATGACTCATTAAATATCATTGTTATCGAAGGTCTGTTACATTTTTTGCATTATCCATGGATTTTCCATTTATTGCCGGAAGGACTGTTAAGATTTAATATCCAAGCAGGTCTTCAATTGATTCTAGTCTGACTTCATAAAAATCATCAATTTATGCATACAAGGGTCTTTTCATAATCCGGCACTTCGCCAATCCGGTCCCTCCAGCAGTCCGGTGTTTTCAGAATGCCAATGATGAGCGTTAAAGAGAAAATAAAGACACTGCACGCCGATGTCACCTTGGGGCGACGCAAACAATAGGCTGCTGCTTAGATTTTGAATTGCATTTTGTTACATTTATTATTTATGGTATAATCTTCCGTATAATTTCGTATATTTTGTGCAATAAAAATAGGTTTTGCTATTAAAATGCGTTTTTTAAACGAACCTCCAATAATCCGGCGCTTTCGTTAATCCAGCAGTCCACTGGACATATATCTGCAGGATTACCGAGAGACTAATGCAATTCAGAATTTAACCGACAATTTATATTTAGGGCTTATGAAATTATTACTTACCTTTTTCTATACTTATTTTAATACGTACTGCTAAAAAGTTGGCATAAAAATCCACCATGTCGCTTTTATTATAAACTCTGCAGATATGTGGTATGTAATTGCTTTACAAGTGAATGAGGTTAGTTCATGTGACGTCCCAATCACATAATAAACGTAACTGCGCATGTCATCTAAATATGAAGTGAAATAGTGCACTGTTCGAAGTAGTGCTTATGTGTTTGTCATCTAAGCACTGTACTTTCACACTGTGTTTAAATCTTGATAAACTTTTTGAGCTGAAAAATGTATTATTTCTCAGCTTTTGACCGTTATAATGATAAAAAAGGCGAATGAGTACGAATATGTTGTTTTCAAGTATTAATTAAAGGTACTGTAAGAAATAATCTAATTTAAAATATTAAAATATATTATGAATTCAAAATATGCCAATGTAATTTTTATTAAATTTAAACTAATAATGTTTACGAGCCCGAATGATTCAAATGTAAATAGAAAACGAAATAAATGGTTTTTAAAAATATTAAGAGCTTATCAAAAAAATTTAATTAAAGCTCTTATGCAAGAAATGGTATATTTTTTAAAAATTACAGGGTGTCCACTAAAGTCCTTCTACCTCACATTAACTTGAGAACGGCGACAACTATTGCCACAAACTTGGTGCCTAGGTCTAGTAAAGTGATAATGCACTACACGGAGAGTTCAGTTACAACGCCACCTGGTGGCAAACAACGGAGTTAGCGTTCCTATCTCGAAAACGGTACAAGATACGGGAAAAAAGTCAATTACAAAATTGTAGAGATTCTTTGAGTTAGTACGAAAAGACATCTGGAACGCAATAATGCTAAGAACAAAACGTGTAAAACGCACATTTTTTGGTCGCGATTTTCCAAGCCCGTGACGTAACAACTCGCAACAACAAGAAAATGGATCATCTTTTGAACAATAAATGTCGACCCGATGGCGTTGAGCATTTTGAATACCAAAAATAAAAGTATCTGCTGATAACTAATTGTTCTGTTTTCTCTCTAACGTTTTTCTGGCGTAAGTGTTTTGTCCGTTACGTTGCACGTTTTGTCCTTAGCATTATTGCGCTCAAGGTATCATTCCGTACTAAATCAAAACTGCTCTACAATTTTGTGATTGACTTTTTTCCCGCGTATCTTGTACCGTTTTTGAGATAGGAACGCTAACTCCTCTGTTTACCGCCAGGTGGTGCTGTAACCGATCTCACCGTGTCGCTTTACTATACCTAGACGCCAAGTTTGTGGCAATCGTTGTCGCCGTTCTCAAGTTGATGTGGGGTAGAAGGACTTTAGTGGACACCCCGTATATAGCAAAAAGTAAATAATCAATTGAATCGCAAAATAACCATTCTTACAGTTGCAATAAGCAGTAGAATCCAAATTTGAAAGGCGAGGTTCACTTTCCGTCTATCATGCGAGAATGAGCTGACCCTATTGTCGCTCGAGGGGAAGGTCAAAGCTTCCGTAGAAAAAAATGGTGAGAAATTAAACGTCAAATGGTTAATTTATTTAATGATGAAAATTCAAAAAGGGATGAAGACTGTCTAAAAGGAAATAAAAAGGAAATATTTCCTTAGTATGGAGGGAGAGAAGCTACAAATTCTAATGCATTTCAAAAAAAGCAAAAATCAATTTTTCGCAAAATTATCCCTTTAATATACATACCGATTCCATTTGCATATGTACAACAACAGTAAATTACGGAGCATTGAGAATTATGGGAGATCCATCAACTAATTAAATCCAACGAACAATCGTCACCGTTGAATCATGAAATAGTCTGTTCAACTCCGAACGCAATTCAGATGTAAGCAATCGGAAAATGTTATTGCGTGCCTCCCTCCATAAACATCCAAACGCGAATCGTTCCCATTGTTACATTACGAAAGCCCAGACGAAGCACAAAGGGACTGTATGATCGTAATACGAACTCGCATGCAGTACTTGTTTGAATTGCAGGTCTCGCGATTAACCAATTTACTGGATAAACGATCTCGTTGGGAGGATTCATATCTCTCGGAGAGTATGTATAACTCAATCACAGATGTGACGTCGAATGTATCTGCTGGTTTAGTAAAGATAATGCGACGCGTTTCATTCGTTTGTGAGGTATGAGCGGGCAATAGGGTGGGAAAGAATCGGTTAGAAATCGCAAAAGTTATGTTTAATGCTTTATGGAATTCTCAGATTTCGACAAATTATATTTTTAGAGTATACTAAATTTAAAAAGCTTCCCTTCGGCTTTATCGTGTAATTACTCAAAATATCGTCTTTTTTGTTCAGCTTTGAAGTTTAATGAAAAGAATAGAATATGCATTTTGTATCTCTTTTCTTTGGTTGATTCGTTCTAAACTTTTATACACATCTACAATTTCGGTATCAGAACCACATGCTAAATTTCATTTATCTAGTTTGTAGCGTTTTTTAGCTAACGCGTTCACATGCACATGCATGAGCGACAGGCCGACAACCGTTTGACCAAAATTTGACGTAGATTTGCAATTCTGGTGATAAAACCATATACGAATTGTTATCCATCTGACTCGTTGCAATTCTGTATTATCGTGTTCACATGGACGCGGACGGACAAACAGACTTCCCATGGACGGATTTCCTCAAAAATTATACACATCTACAATTTTGCTGTAAATACCACATGCCGAATTTCTTTCGGCTGGCTCGTTCTATTTTTGAATTACCGTGTTCGCAGGTAGACAAACATAATTTTTAAAATGTTTTTTTTTCAGATTTAATTAACTCTAAAATATGGAGATTCATTCAAATTTCAAGGAAAAATCCTTTTTGACAATAACAGTATTTTCTTTTTGTATACTTGCATATGCAAAAATAGTTCAAAATTGTAGAAAACTTGAATCCCTAACACTTAGCCATGATATGCATTCCTACTGGCTATCGTGCGTAGCTAATCTAAACTGAAATCTTCCTATGAAAACTAATTTTTGTTTACTTTTGCTGATTTGAATACACAGTGAAAGGTAATCTTATAGTTATCAGAAAGAACGCTTTAACTGAATGCAAAACTTACCGATTAAATGTAATTAAAATGGCTTTTGTACCATTACAGCCGCTCAGTAAAACGCTCCATGACTCCCTTCTTCACCATTCAAGGTACATCTGCTCCAATTACGGCAGCCATAGGTGCACAGCCATATGTGTCAGGAGCTGCCTGACTGAAGCACAAGTGTATTGTATCAGAGGTAAATTGTCTTCAGATACAATTTTGACATTTCGCTGGAGAGCCAAGAGAAGTTGCAGAGCGCGATGTATTTGTTTTCCGAGAGCCGCCATAAGAAAGGACACCTCGGGGATTACAGCCTTTGTTGCTGCAAATCCCATAACTCCTCTAATTCAAGGACACCTCGCCCGTCCGAAGACGCGATCGGACATATCGCAACGCCATCAAAATCCGCAATCAAAATAGTTCACCCCCGAGGTGCAGATATCATTGCCGGAGACTGGCGAGTACGCTTCCCCCATAGATGAAACATAAGTTTTGTTTTGGAAGAATCGACAAGTGCGCACACAAAGATATCCTCTGAATAAGGAAATGCATCCACTAGTTTTTCATTAATCATCGGTAGTCAAATGGATCGCATGAAAGTAATGCATGTACACATCTCCGCGTATGTATTAATACTAATTTAAATTTTTCCCACGAAAGTATTATCAGGTGCAATTCATGCGCCATTTTTTAAATACAATTTTTTCTGCTAATTATATTTAAAAATTAGGAAACATTGCATTTGAAACATTAGGGAATAGCTGTGAGCGTAGAGTAAAAACAATTTATATATAATATTTTAATTTCAACTTGTAAAATCTAAATGTAAATACTGATTAATGCATTATTTATAAAAGTAATAAAATGAAATACATTAGATCCCTTATCCTTTGGCCAATGAGTGAAAACTAAGTTAATTTCGAAATACAATGCTCTTTTTTAATTTATATTATACATTTAACTTAACAAAGAAAAATTAAAGGAACGTTCTTTCATAATGAGCTGTTAAATAAACAAAGATTAAATCTAATAATTAAATTCCTTTTTATGGATTTCAGTACTATTTAAAACTTTTTTCCTTTCTGATTACATTTTATTCATTCATTGCATTACTGGAATCGAAAATAAGCACATTTTAAAACAACAAATGGTTAAAGAAGGAGAGATATGAAATCCAGCGATTAAAAAGCCTTAATTTTGAAACAGAATTATCATAAAAAGTAACATTGACATAAAGAAATGCATTAAACTAAGTTAAAAGAAAAAAGTATCAATGGATCTTACATTTTTTTCATTGCTCTCATAGTATTCGAATTCTTTCACGAATAAAGGTGTAATCAGGCTTTCGACAAAAATAAAATGCAATTATCTTGAAGAAAAATATTCTGAAAATAAGGGGAAAAGGAATAAGAGTTCACCAAATCTCTACCAAAACACGGCAGTGATCGCAAAAAAAAATCGAAAATCACGATCCCTTCGAAAGCTTTCTGAATTAGTAGGGCAGAAAATTAAAATACCCATTCTCGAAGAAACTCTTTCTCAATTAAAAAGTCCCGGCGCCAAATGAAAAGAAAATAAAAATAGGGCAAATAAAAAAAGCATAAAGAACTTGTCAGAAAAGGGAGAAAAGGTCTGTAATTATTTAAATCATCTGAGTTTGAATTTGCGAAGAAGTATCATTGAACTTTTAAGATTCCAATTTTTTTGTTTGGAATGTGCGCATTTAGTTTCTCCTTTCAAGTATAATCCACTAAGATTTTCTTCGGACAAATGTGCAAAAGAATTTGAAAGGGTTAGAAGAGGAAAAGGAAGAGCGCGGGAAAAAAGGAAAAAAAATGGCGTCTTTTTTCGAATGAAATTTTACGAGCAAAATGCAATGGTCTAGACGTGCTCTTTTCGCAGGCGTATCTAATCTCCTCTTCCGATTTGGACTCGGCGCTTGTTAAAATCGTTCTTTTTCAATCTTTGTCCAAGAGAGATCTCGCGAGTCTTTCTTTACTTTTCTTCATTAAATGTTCGCGAAGAAAGAAAAGTAAGAAATAATTGAAGTTTTACGAGGTAAAAGCAGAGTCGAGGGGAATGTTTTCGTGTGGAGAGGGGAAGAGATAAAAATTTACTTTTTTTATTCCTGGAATTTTAAGAAGAGATTAAAAGTTGATGGATCGACTTTTAATGCAGAAAAATGTTTTTGGCTCATAAAATTTTCGAACAAAGTAGTTTTTATTTTATGTAAAATGTTATCGTTTGGTTATCTCCTCTGTTTCCCATGGAAAAATTTATAAATTTAATAAAAAGAAACATCGATTAAATATCATTGCAAAAGCATTAAAATTTAAAACAAACAGTTAATTGATTCCGAAATCATTTTTTTAGATATCATTTGGATTATTTTATTTTTATATAAGATACATTTCATCAATTGAACTCTTTTGACTTTACAAAAATGTTGCAAGATGAATTAATAAATAAGTGATGAGAATCATAAAAATTGTTTTTTGTGATATAATATTCGAAGTATTAAACTTAAAAATTTCATTACATTACATTAACTTTTCCTCAACATTTATACTTAAATTAATTTTTGTATAAAACACAGTCTTCACTTTATATTCTAATTCATTAAAACTTTTCAAGTCAAAAATAATTTGCATTTTCTAGCTAATTGTATCATAAGAATTAATACTGTTGAAAACCATCAAAATGAACAAAAAAGTATTCGTGATATATGAATTCTTTAAAATTATTCTTTTAAAATGCTTTTTCTAAATTCATTTTCTTAATATAAGCATTGTAATATAATGTAATGTTTTGTAATATAATTTTTAATTAATGAATAATTAAAAATTTCCTTGAACGTTTGGAATGAAAAAAGTAAGGAATAATTGATATTTACATTCACCTCTTAAAAGTCGAGAGAAAATGTTCTCCTGCAAAGTAATAAAATTTATCTTCTTTTTCCTCTTGCAATTTTTACAAGAGATTAAGAGTTGATGGATCGACTTTTAATAGAAATAAATATGTTTTAGAGTTCATAAAGTTTTCGAAGTTGTTTTTATTGTATGTGACTGTAATCATTTGGTTTTCTTCGTTGGTGTGATAGAAAAATTCATAATTTTAAGAACGAATTTGGAATAAATGTTCACAGGAAATCGCTGAAATATTAAACATGAAAGCAAATTATTGCAAAATGCTTTTATGTCATTTGGATGAAGAAAAGTTGCTATGAAATAATAAATCAAACAAATTCGTCAGGCATCTAAAGTATGTTTTTAAAAAGGAAAATAAGAAGAAATAGTTTGTGTTCCAAAAAGTACTTTAATCTGAAATAAAATTTCCACTTCTGTTTTCAAAATTTGTTACACTAAAAGTATCGCACTGTTTTAAGACAATTTGAAACAAAGAACATCTTATTAAAGATGTATTGAAAGACAGTTCAATCCTATTATTTATTTAAAACGTTGTTCCTTATTTGCATTGAATCATTCATTTTGATAGCTTACCGCCTTTTCCTACAGTCTTAAACAAAATCAAAGAACACGTGGGGGGGGGGGGGAAAAATATCAATCTCGGAGAAACGGTTTAACCATATGCATTGAATTTTTGTTATTTAAAATTCAGATATACATTTATTCTAAGCAATTTATTAAGAAGGGCGATATAATTCTCATGAACATCACACGATAACTTTCTATTTCAAGATATTCGTTGTTTCCGACTAGTTTATTATTTAATACAACATTTTCAGTCAATATTCTCTCGATTTCTTAATTTAAAAATCGTGAAAAATGAATCAATACTTTTCCTGAGAATTTTCGTTCAGTTCTACCTGCCTTTCAAAAAATTTTGGAATATCAAAATATGCTTTATTTACATCCATTTGTCAAATTTAATGGTGACACTTTATCTTTGCATTTAATGGATCTTTTTTTCATTCAATTTTTTGCCCGAGTTTGTTTTTTCCCCTCGAGTCTTTTGATTTCTTTTTGTTATTTTCAACTGTTCCTCAAAGGCGTTCACATTTTTATAATCACTATTTTAGGTAATCAAGAGCATTTTTTACGATTCATCATACTTCTACGAAATTTTGCAAATAATTAAAATCTCCATCTAAATATGATTTTCTTGTTTTAACTTATTTTTCTTTGAAATATTAAGAAGTGTTCCGATTCAGCTACAGAAATTTTTAAGAAATTTACAAACCGAAATTTTCTCTTGTGAATCGGAAATTTGATATTTCCAAAAACTAATGACAATATAAAGATCTAGAAATCGCCGTTGCATTTCCATGGCGAAGTGAGAGCATATTACGTGAAAGTAATGAAAACATTGCGGCTAGTATTTTGTCATTAGAATATCAAGTGCGCATGCCTTAGTGCCGATATGCTTCAGCTCTAGTCAAAACTCAAAGCAATAGTTAAATTAAGTATTCAAAAGTCAGTAGTTAATTCTATGGATTTTTCCATTTACATTTGATTTTAATCTACCGATTAATGTTTTGTATTTGCTTCTTTAGCATATATTTATACTTTTCTCTACTTCTCGTTTCTATTTCAAAATATTGCAGGTTTTTATGTGTCTGATTTATGAAGATTTTATTTTTTGAACGTATTTTTAATCTTATGCATTCCATAACTATTTATTTTATTTATCCTTATAAATAAGGTAGGAGGGCCCTCGGCAAACAAGGAGTCTTTTCTCATAAGTACTGTGGAATTATAATTTTAAATCAACTGCTTGATTTTTTTCAATTAAGAATAGCTTATCTCAATTTCCTCTTTTTCCTCCTCAAAGTTTTACATGCAAATTGCATTTTCATTAATTTTTTTCCGTAACTGCCAATTAACTGAACTAGCATAATCATGCAATTTGATTTTATAATAATGTAATAATTAGTTAAAATCCGCACATGAATTTTCAGCTTTCAAGCTTTAAAAAAAGCGAATGAACGTTGTTAAATTAAAGATAAAGAAAATACAATTTTTCATGTGTTTCAATATTATATATTTATAAACTGCTTCTTATTTCGCAATAAAAAATTATTTTCTTCTATGATTTATTCCTTTTATTTTGTTTGATGTGCAAGCATGAATTAGTTTTCATAATGGTTTAACATTTTTATGCTTAAAATAACTAATATATAATTATATTAATATATAATTTTTATAATAATCTCATTTATTGAGCTAATGGCTCCATGCTTGTACGATGGTCTTTAAATCAAAATTAATAAGGGCGTTATTCAGTGAATACTTCTTAATTATTATTTAATAGAACAGCGACAGTAAATATTGTACTGCATTTCAAACTTTAGATGAAGTATGATGACACCTTCCTTTCAAACAAGACATTTACTCCCGACCTACACAAAAAAAGAATTTTTTTAACACGTAAATATTTACAATCTGTTTACAACAGCATCACACCAGTTAATTACACCGAATTCTCAAAAAAAAAAAAAAAACTTTTTTCCATCGTTGCCGGGCAACGTTAACAAAACAAAAAGAAAAAAATTGTGGCGTTGCCATTCTATTTCTATTACAAATAAGCTCGTGCCAAACGATTTTTTTTTAATTTATTAATTTCTTTTTTAAAGGTTATATTTTTATGAAATGTTTTTTTATATTATTTACAAACAACGCAATATAAAATACCAGACTTTAGCTTTAAAATAGTATAAAACCTGCTTATATTAGGGCTTCTTTTTAATTACTATAATAATTCATGTGACGTCAGAATCGCATGACAATCTAACTGGGCATGCAAAGTTGCGTCCTTTTTCCTCCTGCAAGATGCGCAGTGCAATCCAAAGTTGAATTCGCGTGGCGTATTTGACGTGCAACATGTGAGCATGAACCGACTCTATTAGAAATTATAATTGCGAAGTAGATTTAGTCTACTTAATTTTGAATCTAGTTTGAATCCAAAAATATCATATTTTGTTCTTTAAAGACATTAAATTGTTATGCCGTTCCAAAATTTACTTTTTATATAAAATTCGCACCACACATATTTAAATTATTTTTAGGATATTTCCTCCATGTATTTCTAACTTAGTGATAGTTCTCTTAAAGAGACGCGAACTCTGTTTGAAACAAAGCAATAACAAACGACGGAGAGCAGTAATTTTGAATTGACACTTTTCGCGAATATTGGCATGACAGAAGTTAGTCCGGACGACGTAATTACAAAATTAATTTACAAAGCTTTCAGATGGGATGCACCAAAAGTGATTTTGCCTTGCATTAAAATTCAGTTTTAACATACCATCTGTCCAACGTTTCCCATTCGAACTAATTTCTGATAAAGATTATCAAACTTAATTTCGATGAATCAAGTTAAATGCCTAGAATAGAATTTTCAAAGTAAACAAACGAGCAGAACTTGTTTCGACGCTCATGATTAAAACCATCGACTGGTGCAAATTTCTGGATATCATCAGTCAACACGATTGTTGTTGAACATATACGTTAATTACAACTGTTTATGAAATATATTCCATCCATCTGATACCTTTAGGATTAATTATCTTTTTAATTCATTTTTTTCGGATGGTTGCTGTTTCAATCGATGAACAGAATTATCAACTAATGTTAACCTTTTCCGACACAATGACGTCATTTGGCAGTGGCGTGCGAAAACCTACTAAAGGTCTCGAACTTGTACACATAATAAGTACAATATTATTCACACAAACTTTATAATTATATAATAATATTAGTAAATTATCCCAAGATTTAAAGCTGAACTCAAAAATAACACGAAGAAAAAGCAATGAAATAAAATGCCACACAAACACAATTCAGTTACCACGCAACAGAGTGCAATGCTGTTCGTGAATGACTAATCAATTGTAAAAAGTTTCGCTAAATAATTTTCCTCCCTCTCTGCGCGTAAATGCGCATACTCCACACCTGCTCCGAAAAGTCTCGCGATCAGTGTGAGCGAGAAAATGAACCAATGAGCATGAGCTCGACGAAACCTATGGTGAGATGCGAGATGAAGCATGATTCGCTTGCTCACTTTAAACACGCATTTTTTACATCGCACTGTAGATCAAGCTTGGAAAGCCGGGAATTCTGGTCCTCTCCGAAAAGTCGCATGATCGTGTGAGCGAGGAAGAATAGTATGAACGTAATGATCATAACCCCACCTGGCATGCCATTTGGCATCACCAGGGTATTCTGCTTTTAGCAAACAACAGATGCCATCAATTGCTCCAAACTGGGCCCCGCGCCGAAGTCCGCTATGCCGTCCACTCTAGAGGCTCTAGTTCACTATGCCGTCTACTCAGCTCAATGGCGTATCTAGAGTGAAACAGACTGGACACGCGTCCTGGACACCGTTACTAGGGGATGCAGAGTTGACTTTAAGAGTTTAAAAGAGCTTTTTTTTACCCTCTGATATACGAAGTATACAGAGAGAAAGTATTGTAATAGCTAAGAAATTCGACCTCGAGGTTCCGCAGAGTCCCAACGTTTTCCACCTCCCCGAGTCCAAGAAAATATTTTTTTATTTTATTATTTAAACTCTTTTTTTCAACTGATAATTATGTTCAACAAAGGGTTGAACTGAATATTTTTACGAAAATAATCAAAGCGCTCACCACTGGTATATAAATATTCATCTGGCAATATCCTGATAATATAAAAACTGTACAAAGTCAGAACAAAATATACAAATGAATGATTCATGATAAAAGTCAGAAGACATGCTAAGGTAAGACACCACAAATCTACCCTCTCCCACGGGGAACGAACTGACTTTCGCCACTGCCACATTCTAGAACAGATGAGTAACAGACGAGGTTGCAGTATCACTCCCAACATTGTCACGTTCCATCGCGGGTGCTTCGTCAGTGGCCACTGCCCGATGGAATGTCTCTCGAAGGGGCAGGCGATAATCCGTTAAGTGGGCACCCCTTATCGGCGATGGGCTTAACTGCATCAGTCACTAAAGTTTCCTTTGATGGAGGAAGCACGACGCGTGACATCCGAGAGTGGCTGTGTCACGCAAAGACCCTCCCCGCAGCACGTCAACAATGCCCTCGATAAAATGCTCCTGCCGTGATGAATGTTAGATATAACTGTCTTTGTTGTGGCATCTCCCAGTCATTTTTTTTATAGCTGGCTTATCTTGTAAGGTTGACTTTGTGTCGAGGGAATGTGAGCGATAGAGGAAAGCTAATAAAACGCATAGTCAAAGCGCATGGTTTTGGGGCCAGCTGAAGGATTCTTTCTGGATATTTTTTTTATTTGGGTGAATCCTTTGAAGAATTTCGATCTATTAAACATAGACATAGAATTACTGTTACATAGCTGTCTTGAAATAGTTCTTCGTACGGGGATTGCTTGGAAAACTTAGATTTCTAATACCTTGAACTACATTATACATTGCCATGAAATTATCTTAGTATTGAAACCAAAATTCCTCTATATCACGAATTTTATCCAGAGACAAAGCGAAGTAAATGGCTTCCGGGGTATGGCTTTTATTTCCCTCCTCTAGACACCGTTTATCAATTTTTGCTTATAAATAATCAATCAAAAATAAGATTCACACGGAGTTATCCTTGTCGTGCCAATAGGCGTACCAGGGTTTTTGAACGACCGACGCCGGATCGGGAACCGAGGCTGGAATCCTAATGACCATCACCGGCCATGGCCCAACCCCCCGTAGGAGGTAGGTCCCGTCATCGGAGTGGAGGTAACTCGATCCCACACCATTACTATACCCACCAGAAAAGCGAAACCTCGCTTACTTGTCCGGCGGCTTCTCATTCAGGAACTCGTGGTGCCCACCCTCCATCAAAAATAAGTATAATAAGGCTCGAGTATAAGTATAATCGAGTATATTTTCAAGGCACCCGAGACATCGCCCTTCGTCTTTGAATCGTCGGCTACTTAGAACTGATATCGTGACGTCTTATCCAGATTCAAGCAACGAAACTTTCCGAAATCCATAACATCGAGCGAAAGAATAGAAGGAAAATTCATACGCAAGTTATTTATCAATAATCGAGACGAAAAAAAGTTTATTTGACAATATAAAATACTTTGCGATTTACAATTTTTAGAGGCTGTTGGAGCTTTTGGCGCTGAAATTTCAAAGAATGCCTCTGAAAACATCAACAATGAATCGGAATTTATACTTTAATTTTTATTTTTACTTCTCCGAATATGAAAGAGTTAAAAATCATTTAACGCGTGCTAACACAGAACAAAACGCCGCGCCGTCTCTTGCCCCGTACCCGAGACCAGTCATTTCACTGAACGGTTTGATGGGCGAGACGAGGGAATTTTATTTAAGACAAAAAAACAATACAAAAAAGACAAACTGGTATTTACACTGTATACAGTACTGAAATTTACACTATTATTTCGTATTAGTGTTCTTTTCTTTAGATGTTGTTTTCCCTTTCTTTTTTTTTGGGGGGGGGGGGGCGGGTCATTTGGAGCTTGTTGGATCAGCCTCGCTGAAAACTTGAAGAGTAGGGAGGTCGGAAGAGATCTCTGTTTTCACTGGTGAATTTCACTTCCCTACGAATGTTTGCCTGGAGTTGAGGTTATTGGTGACTCTTTTCAGCCATTCTTGTTCGAAGTACATGCTAACCCATAAGTCGTGAAACATGTTTGCTTTTCTTCCAATTCCGAAGCCAGTGTTAAGTGTTTAGCGTGCCTTGCTTTCAATTCGATCATAGCTTAGCTTGATTTGTTAACTTTCTCTTTCAAAGCTCCTTAATAGAGCTACAGAAGACAGTCTGTCCCCTCTCCAAGTTCTCATCAAAATTCTGTCGGATATCACATCTAACGTGAGCCCTTCCGTGTGCATAACGGTATCGAGAACGGGATCAACTCATGCGGCTTCACAATAATGTGTTCGAGGGCGCTTGTTGCTCTAACTTCTAGATGTCTTGCGCTGCTGTGTGACGTCAAGTCGGTTTCTCTCCGGCAAAAATCACGTTGGATTCCTAAATTGGCTTCGCACGTTTGACGTGTATACCGTGGCAGTATGAATGACCGAGACTCCAAGAAATGATCCTTCCATCATGAAATCTACGCTCTTCCACTAGGCTATTATATTTTTAAAAAGGTGGGGAGGGATAGTAATGGATTTGTTTCGGTATTTTTGCATCGTAATCGAAACAAAAATCGATTTACCTTCCAAACTCCCTTTCACTGAAGTTAAATGGGTAACTTTTTTAGTATTTCTAAAACAACATTCATTTAAAGATTTTATGGGATTTTTTCCCTTCCGTACCTTCAGAGCCATTCATTGTTCAATATATAATGCGCTTCCCTTCTTGCTTAAATATTCCGACCTGCCCTTTCAAGTGTTATTGTTTCTTTCGAAGACCCGAATATAGTACTCCGAGACACTCCAGCTTTCTCCACCCCTCGACTTCCTAACTAGAAGTTTCTCCTGTTTTTGCATATAGATGAGTATCTTAACTAGTTTCCTTCCTTTCACTCGTAGATTAAACTAGTTTAAAGTTTTAAGCTTTGCTTTTTTTTAATCGGCGTCTTTTTTCTCTTTTTTCTTTAGATCTTGACGATTAGATTTTCTTTTGACCGAGAAAAGGAAAACATCTTTTAAAAGTTTCCGTGATTTTTATTTAAAAAGGTCTGAAAATAGATTGAGATGGGAAGTTTGGTAGATATGAAAAAGGTATTATAATTATACATAGAAATGAATATACTGAAAATTACCACTAGAATAGTGATACATCTTTAAGAAACTCACGACAATAAATTCATACATATCTTAAACAACGCCTTTGAAAATATTCAAGCTTATTTTAGTGGGAAAACGAGTGGAAATCTATTGAATTCAAGCCGCATTTCAGTTTCACAACCAAGAGGTTTTTGGAGGTGATATTGTTTTGATAATTTATTTATTTAAAGAAAAGCACAACTCCATTCACAGAGTGCAGTGAACAACGAACACACAAAGCACAGAAGCCACAAAAAGTGATACAAGTTCAAGACACAAAAGCAATAAAAGACACACTAAGATTCCAAAAGTCACATGCCGTAACATTAATATCATAAAAACAAAAAAAAACTTTTTTTTTAATTTAAAATATTAAATCAAAAATCCATTTCAAAAAAGCAAGGATTAAAAAGTTAAATATACACAAACGTAATATCCTAAAAAAACACATTAGGGTTTGAAGAAGAAAATTCACACGAGAGATACAATTCCATTGCAGAGTACAAAAATTGAACACAGACCCATGCAAGAACACCAAGTAACGGTTGATTACATAAGAAAATTAAAACGCATAAAAATCTGAAAATTTAAATGCAGTCGAGTGTGAAAAAAACACAAACCCAAGAGGTAATCGGGATAATTTTCCAATATGAATGTTGTAAAATCGTCTGCAGTAGAACCTCGATTATTCGGACCTGTGTCAGCTGAGCCAGCGCCACAAAATCGAAACGTGTGTTTCATTTTTACTTTCTCGTATACGAAGTATACAAAGAGAAAGTATTGTAATCGTCAAAAAATTCGAACTCGAGATTTTGTCGAATCTCCACGTTTTAGACCTCCCGAGTCCGAAAAACACAATTTTGGAATTATGTCTGTCTGTCTGTGGACACGATAGCTATTAGAGATACGGGGATGAAATTTGGTATGCGTTCTTTACACATAATTTGTAGGTTTCTATCAAATTTTGGACAAAATCCGTCTTCTCGAAGTCCGTCTGTCTGTCCGCGGTCATGTGAACACTATAACTCAAAAACTGGAATAGCTAGATGGATAGAATTTGGTACACAATTTTATCATCATGAGTGTAGGTCCGTATCAAATTTTGGACAAAAACCGTTGAAGGGTTGATGGTCTGTCGGACTGTATAATCGCATACTTGTAAAAATTGTACCTCCTAAACCCTTTGACTTAGATAAATAAAAATTGGTAAGATGGTTGATAATATTAATTATAGATCTGTGCGGAGGAAAATATTCTTTTTTTAAAAAATCATTGGAAAAATGTAAATTGAACAGCGAAAATCAGTAACAATTGCGAATCCTCTTACCAAAACTATTTTTAAAGATGCATGTAAGAGGTTTCATTACTAATAAAAGAGTTTGTTAAAATGCTAATGTGTGGCTGTACTTGCGGACTTATTTTTATAATGTCAAATAAAAAAGTTTTGGAAAACCTTGTCGTTGAAAAAAAATCATGATTTAAAATTTCGTCTCTATTAACCGAGTTTCAGATGACTTGGTGGTAATCGCCAAGTCATGGGTTGAGTCTGCCGAAGATTCACTGTGTGCGGAGCCTGGTGTGTGTTTACTCTAATAAGAATTCGCACTGATGTGGAATGGAGTGTAGTGTTCAGAGGCGAATACGGCCTCAATCAGCTCGAATAATCGAAGTTCTATTGTATTCTGCGAGTTCCTGAAGCTATTGATGACAGTCCTTGTGATTGTGAGCAGTCGTCAGATATCTGACGCCCTTTCTGTTCTCACTTTCACTCTACATCAGTGAGATGACGTGCGAATCCTTATTGGATTAAACGCGCACCAAGCCCCTCACACAGTGAATCTTCGATATTCCCAAGTTGCGTCGAACTTTTCATTGATTTCATACTTCGATTGGATAATTGACACTAGAGAAAAAAAAAGTTCGTTTTGAGTTGCATATCATCTCATCAGTTCTAAGAAACGGTTATTTTCTCATTCGAAATTATGATTCTCAATAACGTTTCATAACAATAGCGCAGTGAAAATCACTGCATTGCTGGAAATGCATTGTATCCAGTTTGGCCTATATCCATCGATGAAGCCATGGAGTTGAGCCTTACGCCACCCGAAGTGGATGTTATCCACAAAGTCATGGCCATTGGTTGAAGTGAAAACACTCGGTGCCTTAACAGAAGGCTGTTTTGTTGTTTATTAAATCACAACTTTTCACTAGAGGAAGTCCAGTGAGATGAAGTCTATTTTGCCTCCACTACTCTATTATTCCTCTTCTATTTTCAAAGACTCTAACCTTATTACTTAGAGGTTAGATATCTGAATTGAAGTAGGAGACGATTTTCCACAAAACCATTCATCCACCATCTATACGGAATTGCTGTAACTTAAACCTAGTAATTTGTACATGTTTATACACATTAGGAGAACGTGGTATCAGGTATAGCTTTACTAAGGAGTTCGGTAGCTGTACTATATTAATCAACGCTAGTTTAATAGCCCGTCAGCGTGACATCAATGATTACACATCATGTACAAAACTATTCTGAAAAAAGAAGCTATACGGTAAAGCTCAGTCTTCCACTGCGTTGATTTTTCCAACATCGTCCTATTAGACTGCGCTCTCTGCTTACACGGGGTTTGTTCGACCTCCGTTTATATATTCTCTCAAAAGAGGGCGACCAAGGTTGATAACCCTCTCAAGAAGGTGGCTGCTGGAAGATACCATACAAATTAAATGGTATTCAGGTCATGAAGCAAAAGTAAAAATTACCAATCCCAATAGACTACAACGCTGCTTCGAAACAAAAATTTATCGAGCAAATCAAACCAAATGCCGCAGTTGCAGTCAAAGCAAATTAAAAGTGCCCATGCTCAATAATCAAAATGAGCTCATTTGCCTAATTATAGAAGTTTCCAAACTGTTTCAATCGCCAAACCGAAACAGGGGCTGAAATAGAAATGTCTTGACAAATGGCAATTATGAAAAGGAATCAACACGTCCAGATTCAGGCCTGGTTCTATTAAACCCAGGGTTGACAGAAGTCCGATGAGCGAAGGCGCGTTAACTTTTCCAACATCCAACGTCGGGCCGCCTTTCCAGCGATGAAATTTAAGCAAATTAGGAACCTTAACATTCCATTAGGAGCTCTGGTACGGCGTCGAGGTGGAACCGAAGATCATTTGTAAAGGGACGGAGCCGTCATTAATCACACTCGAGTTGCAGACTCGTGAAAAGCTGCGATTGCAGGGGGCGCCTCCCGGGATCCACCAGAAACTGCATTACTGTCATTACCTTCTCTGGAACCCTCCACCCCCATCCTGGAATCTCTTTATCTCCCATTCTTTCGTGAAGGTTCTTCACACGCAACACCCTCCCTCCTGCCTTTGAAATTCTTATCCCCACCCCTACCCCCATCTTCCAAGATTTGCCTTCATCGCCTTGATGATGAATGAAAAATACAGTTGGGACTCGACGTGCTCATCGCGCCAAATGAACACGACGAAATGAATTGGCGAAGAGATCTCTTCATGTTTGTGGTATGTTGGCGAGGAAAATGAAGATGAAATCTTAATGGACCTAGAACGATTGGAGTAAGAAAGAAGTCATAATTAACTGCCAAAAAATGAGTTAATAAAAAATTTGCTGTTTGGAATGTTAAAAAAAATTATAATGCTTCCTGATCTACCTTGTCTGTTGTCTTCAAAAGATTACAATCATCATTAAGATTAAGCATGTTATTTTTGGGTTCAAATTCAGAAACTTTCGATCTGCGAGGAATGAAGACCTTGATGCAGTTGAGACTCAAAATCCCCAACGCGCCAGATGAAGTGGTGAAGATATTTCTTCATATCTGTGGTTCGTTGGAGTGGAAATTGAGGATGCGTCCGTACACCCAGCGAAAGATTGGAGTTTGAAAAAACTCATATTCACTGCTAAAATAATGAAAAATATTCTGCTTGGAATTAAAGGATTTCTGTATTAATGGATCTCTCGCCTCTGTTGACATACGAGTTACAATACAGAAGGTTATTCGTAGTATCGGAAGTCTCAAATGTCCATCGCATTCAAAGTTGCTGTTGCAGAACAGTTCTGGATATTTAACACTCCTCGACAAGCATTTATTCTTCAACATTCCAACGTTTTTTTCTTGAACTAGTATCGCACATTTAAAAACTAATCGTCCTTCATTGGGCTTTCTCTCTCTCTTCTAGAAGAACTAGAACTTTCTGATCAAGCGAAAGGATGATTTAGTACAGAGCTAGAGGCATACCAAGTGTCCGTTAACAAAGCATGCATTCCCAATGGTCAGTTGCTTAACAAGGACCTTTTGGCTAGCCAAATTACTTATTGTTGCCAGTCAGTTCATGAATGCCCAGGGATTTCTTTTCTACCAGAGAGGGGTTTTTTTAAATGCGCATTGCTGAAAATGCCTACCTTCCCAAAAAAGCAATGCATTTCCATTTTTCGAAATGTGTTTTACTTCTTTGTAATCGTCTGTTTGCGGTACAATAAATGTCTTCTCTTCAGTTTCTCTTCATCCAACCTGAGGAGTGCGCTCTCTTGAGAAGGAAAAAAAGACAAAATGGAGGCGTGAAGACATGAAAGAAAGAACAAATTTCAGCCGGCTAATAATTAAAACTGGTAAAGAAGAGATGCATTCTGTTTTTTAAAAAATAAAATGCCATCTTTAAGAGAAAGTAAACACATGCAATAAATTATTTCTAATCTAAACACAGTAATAAAATCGATTATTTCTGACCTAATATTATCGAGGATTTTCAACCAATGCTGTTGGAATACAGGTTTGTCGTGTAATCTATCTATGATATTTTCCCTTTAATCACAAAATTTTCATTTTTCACAAGCTTTTATTTCATTTGCATTCTTTCAGGTTGATAAAGTTGGAATTTTATGATTGATTTTTCCCACACTTACGGGCGTAATAGTGTCCTGAAATGTTGTGCAGTTGTCGTTCCTAAGTGCGAAATTAATAATCAGTTAATCGATAAATTTTATTTACATTTTGATTCCATACGAGAGATGACACCTGGTAATGAATTTGAAAAGAAATTTATGACGATGTTCCGTAATAATAATGTATTATGAAATATATTAAAGACAAAAATACAAAATAATAAAACGCACTCATTAGTGTATCAGTAAAGTAAAAAATGTTTACCAAAAACATGTAAAATACTGTTAGAAGATTAAGCGACAATGAGCGTCATAAAAGAATTCTTAAACATTCATTAAAAATATATTATAAATGTGATTAAGATTTCAATTTACTTAGAGCGTTTGAATCAGTCACTCACGGTTTCATTTCTGTGTGTTGACCTCCATATTTTTGATAGAAGATTGTTTCCTACTTTATAATATGCCTATAAAAGCGTGTTGTTTAAAAAATTATCTTTATTATTTCATTTCGAAAAGGTCTTCATACCTTCCACACTAATGGATTTTAATTCTCTCGACATGTAACATTTTTTTGTTCTTTCAACGACTCGGAATGTAAATTGGTATTATTTATTTAAAAGTTCATTTTAAGGGGGAAAGCTCGATACAAATCCCCAGGGGCAAATTAAACTCCTTAGGGCCCCCCCCCCTCTACATCCAAAGCCAAATATTTTTTATTTTAATTTAATATCTATATAGGCAGTTTTTAAAAGACGTATTTTGACAAACTGAAATAACAAAATATTTAATTGCGGTTTACCTTCAAGATACGTGGTTTTAGTATCTCGCATACGAAATAAATTTTAATTTAGAAGCAATTTTAAACAAAATGGTAAAAAAATGCAAAAGTTTTTTAACACAATCTATGGGCTTTAATACAAAGGCCAATTAAGTTTGCCATAGATGTTGAATAGTGAGTCAGTCAACCAACTCCAAAAAAAGGACCATATGGATTCATTTTAAAATATGAAAAAAATTCAAAAAATAATCCTCTGAAATTTAAACGATATTCGATTTTAATTCGAATATGTTCGAGTAAACGGTTCTTGTAAATAAAATTAAATTACTTTGAAGAAATGTAAAAAAAATCCCGAAATCGCCAAGGCTAGGGATGCCCTTAGGCATTTGCCTATTTGATGTCGTCTGGTCTTGCCAATCGCTAGGAGATAATGGCCCTTTAGCTCAGAAACCATTAGAGGTGCAAAAAATATATGCAAAAAAAGTCGTTTAACAAAAGAAGTTGCACTGATTATTGAATGACAAATTTTCTGCGTTTTAACAACACTAAATTAGTAAAGTTGAATGTCTATTTAATCTGCTTTCTTCCCAGTTAATGCAGGATCGCTTGCCTAAGACTCCGAATACGTTTTTTTTACTGAAATACAGGCTGTCCACATATTATTGTCGGGGTTTCCTTACTTGATAACTTTTGACTGAAGAGCATAACGACAAAAAGTATTACATATTCGTAAAGTACAATTCAAAAAGTTTTTTAAATAACACAAAGTTAAGCCGTTTCCACATGGCATCCTTTCGCGACCGACCGACATTTGGCTGGAAACGGAGTTCAGTCTCGATGCGTCACGTGCGACGAAAGCCTGCTACAACTTTTCCATTGAAGCTTTTTAACTACAACTCTTAGAAGTTCTGCTGTTCTTCCTTCATACAAGATGCTTAAATACTTAACTGTTTTTGTATACAGATTGCTCGCCTTTTACAAACCTAAACTAGACGCATCGAGACTGAACTCAATTTCCAACCAAATCCCGATGGATTACCCGCCACGAAAGGCTGCCATGTATAAATTACTTAACTTTGTTTGTGTTGTTAAAAAATGTTTTGAGTTATAATTTACGATTATGTAATATAATATTTATCGTCGTGCTCTTTATTCAAAACTTTTGAGGTAATCTACAGACACCCTGTATTTTGGAGCAAATGAATGTTTCACTTGAGTTTTCGGTCATCTCATTTAGGCTAAGTCGACCAAAATGAGAATTTTTCTTTTAACTTTTGACGTAAACAATGTGTCATAACCAGGGGTGAAAATCCTCCGCGGATCCGCGATTTTCCGCTTTTTTGTATATTTTGTATTATTTGTAAACTGATAATTATGCAGGACTCTTTTGTGCCTTTTTCTTTTAGAAAGTAAAATATGATTTATATATTTTAGGTTTATTATATGTATTTTATAAAAATTATTGATATTATAAAACATTATTTATTAATTGTATCTTTTAAAAAAGTGAGTAAAAAAACATTGATTTTATAATGCTAAAAATAAGTATTTGTAATTGAAAAAAATCATACATGGCTGTAAGCAACACCATATTTGTTTCATAATTTATTTGTGATGAGTAAATCATTCATTAATAAGTATTTACTTATCTCTTCCTTTATGTATGTCGCTATTGACGTAAAAATGTAGCTACTCTCGTAAATTTTCCTCTTTTTTGTATCTTTGCTGTTTTCACCCCTGCATAACGCGAAGTGAGCGTTAAAGCGCAGAATTTGATTTTAAAAATTCCACCGATACCTCATTCAACACTGTAGACTTTGTATTATAATTAAGAAAATGGTACGTTGACAACAGAACTAATCTATAACATAAAGAATTTTTTAAAAATACAGAATTTATTATTAGGTCATTTTTCGCGCTAATATTAAAATGAATTAATTGAACCCGTTACATTCTCTCCCCTCGACTTTCTCGTATACCTCTCGTTGTATACTGAAGATATTCGAGAACTAAATTCCAACCTCTTCGCGTTGACCGATTGGCTGAAAACTTGATAAAGATCTGCAATTTTGATGTGAAGGCCAAATATGATTTATCTTGCTTGTTACGCTTTTGAGTTATCGTGTTCACGTACACACGAACAAACGAATTCTACTCTTTAACGGATTTAGCCCAAAATTAGACACAGATCTACAATTTTGGCGCAAAGTCTTTATCTTCTTGTATCAGCCTGTCGATGGATTTATCCAAAATTTGAAGAACATCTACGATTTCATCCATACAGCTCACTGCATTTTTGAATTATCGTGTTCAGACTAGCAGATCGACCGGCAAGCAAACATAATTTCAAAAATGTTCTCTTCAGATGCAGGAAGCTATAAAACGTGGAGATTCATCATGATCTCGAAGTCGAATTTTTTGACGATTATAATACTTCATATTTGCATACTCATGCACAAGAAAGTAGATATCCGCAACGCGCATAAAATTTTTCAATAGCTCTGAAAACTGAAATGTGGATTGTTATGAAAGCTTTATAAGCAGTTATTTCTCGTTACAGACAGTGTTTACGTAAATTGGTTACGTTGCATCTAAATTTCAATAATTGACTTTCATTGCTCCCCCTTCATCTGCTCGATGAATGAGTGAGCGTATTAATTTGAAACGGGAGCATGTAAAATACAAATAAAAAATTAGAGTGTTAATATGTGCATTTTATTGTAATCATTTTTTCCTTCGTGTTTTCTAATTATAATCTCGGGTATATTTGTCATCTCAAAAGATACATCGGCTTCCTTTACATTTTCAAGCAGTCAACGAAGCAGAAAAAGCTTCACACAATACACCTCATTCATATGTAACAGAAATAAGGATATCCGGATAGAATGGATGCTCTGCCGAGGAAACGCTGCTCCAGCAAGTAACCAGGCG
The DNA here is from genome assembly GCA_013235015.1 of Araneus ventricosus. NCBI lineage: Eukaryota > Metazoa > Arthropoda > Arachnida > Araneae > Araneidae > Araneus > Araneus ventricosus. Next base: position 173,056 of record BGPR01000404.1, on the reverse strand, counting down.
GAGATGATGGAGATAAAACCGACCTCCACTACCAGCCAAACAAGGAACTAACCACGCCAATCTACAACCATTAGCCGTCTTTAAAAGGGGTGTTCTTGACTGTAAAACAATTTTTAAGTCTCATAATTTTGAAAGTGTCCAGAAAATTTAAAACACAAGGCCCACAAAAATTTTAAAATTAGGTGCAGAATTGGTTAGTCCACTATTTTTTTCAATCTTTAAAACGCAGAGCAAAACCCTATCGAAACTCAATGTCCTGAAATATCAGGCGAAATCCAAGTTTGGCTTTTGGATGGGCAACCGAGTCCAAAATACCCATTGCATGAAATTCACATGGAAAATGTTTCCATCTAATAATGTTAGTAATTGGGACAACCATAGATATAATGGCTCATTCAGATGTAATAACAATTCACAATAACGAATCTGTAAAACTTGTTTCGTTACAAGTACGTAATATCGACAAAGAAAGCATTATGATGTAGGGGAATGGCGGGTAGTATTGGCCTCTTAGTGTTTCTAGGGCCTGCCGGTGGATAACAGCCCATTATTATGCCTATAGTACAGCCACAGCATCAGCCTGCCATGTGCAGACAGCCGATTGAGATAATTGCCTTATATCGTTCTTCAGTAAATTTCCTTTGTTTGTGAATCTTTAAGGGATTGCTTCGTATGATTTTTGACGTCTCCTTGCACTTCTACAAGTAAGAATAAAATTATGAAGCTTGTGTTATTATTTAACTTGCTTTATTTAGCTTATGCCGTGAAATTTTCATCTTGCTTCCTTTAACACGACTTTCGACTTCACTGCGCTTTATTTTTCAATGTCGGTCGGGTAGTATGGGCCATGTGAATTGTACATACTTTTTAACTTTGCAAGAAAAAACACCCAAGTTTAAGTAGAAGCATGAAGGCGAGGGTCGAGGACAGTGGCCTGTGGATGCTATGAAGCTTTCAATTGCAAAGGGGGCCCGGTGGCAAAGTCTTGGCTTTAAGGGTAGGAGGATCCCAGGTTCGAAACCCGGTTCCATTGTGTGGGGCCCGTTGCACGCTAAATCACACGCCATCCAGTTGGTGTGATCCGGAAAATATGCATTCGATTTCGATACTAAAAGGGCGTAGTATATTTTATGGCCAGCGGCATCTCAGCTGGATTAAAGCATGCTGAGAAAAGAAAAGAAAGCAACCATAATCATTCAGCTTACTGGGTACATTTCTTAATGTAAGCAAAGCAATATCTCGGAGAGTTTGGTTTACAGATTTCGCAAAAATTTTGATGAAATAAAATATGAAAGAGAAATGTACAATTAAATATTTGTTTAAACAATGAAAACGGTTTGAGGTGCGTTGCAACAATGAAAAGTGTTGTTGTGAATTATTCCGAAAAATATATTTGAAAATTTATTAAAATTAGAGAACAAATTGTACGTCAGATTAATTCATATCATTGAAAATTAAATTTTTTGCACTTTCAGATGGTGTAAAAATGATTTTTGTGCTGTAATATTTTCGAAAGTTATTAAGGAAAAACGCCAAAATTTCGCTTCATTTTTAATTAATTAAAATTTCAAATAAAGGCTCCGAGGTGCACATTCCCACCCTCCAAAGCATGCTTGTGCGAAGTTTCGTAGCTCTAAGTCTGACCTGTAGAGCGTCAACACACATATTCTCCTTTATTATTAGTAGAAATAGTCGAACTTAAGACGTAATTTTTACGTTATTGGCGGTCAAGTTTCGATTCATTTTTCTGTTATTTTAACCTTAAAAACTTCGAGCATTTTGATTTTAACTAAGAAAACGAATAAAACAATTCCGGTAGATATGAAGAAAAATAAAAGAACCCACTCGAAAATTTCTCCGATTTAATTAAGATTTCAGAAGTTTATTTACTCAGCCTTTTCTAAATGATTACCTGAAAAGTTTGCTAAAGTAAATATTTAACCCTGAAGAACCCTTTTAAATGCGACTTGCATATACTAATTTCCAATTCATTAAAGGAATAGAATAAACGACAATTTCTCTATTGCTTAAAATATCGTATCGTTTCTTTTCCCGCAAAGCATCTTGAATCTTTATTAATGTGGCGCCATCTATTGAATGAACACCGCACTTTTGAACGAACCACCGAGCAAAAATACTCTGGGAGAAATTGCCTAATATATCTACTTTCTTAATACCCGCACAACTGTTTCCTGTAACCGATAGCTACTAAGTTACTTTCTTAATAAGAGATTTCATTTTTTTATTCTGCCACAACGCGGCTGCAGGAGAAGAGAGGGGATATTGCATTTTGAAATCGCCGCAGTGGAGACTGAAATGGAAGCCGTCTATTACGTGGAATTTATGGTCGTCGATTCGAGAAAGCAATTCTACGAAGGATCGCTGAGGGATGATCTAGTTTCATTAGAACGTCAGGCAGTAACCAATTTTCGGAATCCCATTGAACGGGAGTGATTTAGTCTCGGTAAACACACGGCTTTCTTTTCTTCGGCAGATAAAATAATCCGGAAGGATAAAAAAAAAAAAGAACATTTGATCCACAAAAATGAGTCGCTTTGGGAAATAAGAGACTGAAAGCTGTTTGCTTACTTACTACAAGCAGTTACTTTTTGAATGAGGACAGATACGCTTTAGCTGAAACTAAAATAGCGAGCCCACAAGTAACAATGTACATTGTAAGGCGATCAAAGGCCGGGCATGTAGAATGCTTTTTTGTCCTAATTAATATAATTAGATATCTAAGGATTTCTTAAATACCGATTCAAGAGAAGCTCCTGTTTCTCGAAATTTGCTTTCACAAGTCTTTTGCATCTTTTGGCATATATTATTATCCTCGTTTTAGTTCAATTTAATGTGTTTCAACATTTCTATATGGAAGAGTTTTCTGGTTTGTCTATTTGGAGTAAAATAGAACTCTCGTGCCCAATTTCGTTTTAAAGCAACACGAAGGCTATTTTGGGACAGAGCTCGTAATTTAGAATCGCAGTCAGATGACGAGGACGCCCCCTCTCCAAACTTCCGCACCAACGGGAAGACGTTTGGACCCTTAGGTATGATTGAACGTGCAACAGACCCCATACACGGTGGATCTTCAGTGGAATCGGGTTTCAAACCTGCAACCCTCCAACCCAGAGGCCGAAGCCTTACCATTAGGCTACCGCGGCCTCACTTCCGTGACCGATTCCTGGTGTCAAAGGGAAAACCGGGAGTTGCCCCTCAGAACAGAAGTTTTGTGTAAACAAAACAGAAAACTCGTCCATATGTTGTTATCCTCGTTTTAGCTATATTTAACTTTCCCAGCATAGATAGTTGCTAATAAAATTGAAACAAGTGATGGAATGAAAAACTTGAAGATTGCTTATTGTTTAGTAGATCGTTATACGTGCCTTCTAATCAGCTTAATTTGATATTTTAAGTGCGCATGAATAATGTATTGAAAAATATAAAATTATTGTCTAGACGTCTGCTTTCTCCATTTTTATTTCGAATTGCCTTAATTTGATGTTGGGCAATTTCTCGTATGCGAGGACATAACATATTCACGGAAAAAGTATCATAACAGTCCAAAAATTTATCTCGAAATCAGATTATTTTTAACGTTTTAGAACTCCCGACTGCGAAAAAATTCATTTTTGGAATTATGTCTGTCTATCCACAGGAGGATCCACATGTCATGAAAACCTTTAAAAATCGATAATTTGCCAAAATATTATGATAGTAAGATACCATTTAAATAGAAAAGATAAAGGGAGGCTTTTTTTCTGTGTGTGAGTTCCAAAACCGGAATTATAAACGTTCAGTGTGTCTTCCTACACTCAGAAGGCAGACCAAGAACTACACTGTTTACAGTATTGGGCAGCATTTGTTTTGGTGTGGCTGAACATGTTCTCGACATGCCAGCATTTCGGCACAAATTGCATCTTTCTATATCCAATGTTTGGGAGATATTGATACGAAAGGTTTTTCTTGGCTTCTGGATCCCCCTTGCACAGTGTTGCATTCATCACTCCTCTTAGCATTGGTGCGGATAGTGTGCGTCGCGGATATAGATTTAGGTGGGTAGACAGATAAAATATAGATTTGTGCATATGTTTTCGGTGCAAAAAGGCATGGTCATTGCAAGCACTTAAAATACTACAACAGTTTATGAAATATCGCGTGTCTTCCCAGAACGAAAGAGTTATTTTTATGAATATCATTCGAGGCTTGGTTAAATATCTAAGAACCAGAATCCTCAAGGTTACAAAAAGAAAAAATTATTCTTTTGGAAAATGAAAAAAAAACCTTTTTTCTCTCCCTAGGGACTTGTTAAGATGGGCGTCCACGTCCGAATCGATAAAAGCAAGAGTACGGTCTCGAATTTTCTCGGAGAACTAATATAGCTGAAGGTTAGGATTGATCCCTACTCAAAGCACTGCAGAGGAAAAAAATCGATGGTCTGAAATCTCGGTAATATGCGTTTCAGAATCAAGGAAACAAATGATGTGAAAAGATCAAAAAATGATCGACGGGGGGGAATAGTCGGAACAGTCCCCGCTGTCAGTGAGATTTCAAGTCGACATCGAGAGATAAAGGTATGCGGTGTACCATTACCACATAGATGACAAGCTCTTGGATATTTTATTATTTTTAAAATTAGCCGATATATTTGATTAGAATTTGATTTTAAACAATAGTAATATTATTTTGTACGGGGCATCATCTCTAATCGTGGTCCAATAGCTAATTTCAAAAGCGTTAGAGATAAACTTCCATTGGTGAAGGTGCTCTAAATAAAGTAAAGAGTTATTTTTATGCTGTTTGAGTCGGAAAATGTACTACTAAAAAAATTAAGCAATCTAAATTTTTAAACAGTCGCCTGGTTCTAGTAGTCATGTTTTAAAAAATTATCTTCACACAGTAAACATTTCAACCCTTTATAAGGCCGTGGTAAATAGACTAACTTCATCAATTTTTAAAAGCATTTTTTTAACTTTGGCATAAATTCTCGCCAAATCTTTAGATGAAACAAAAGACCTAGGTGTTCCAATTTCTTTTCTGAAACCAACGAAGTGTCCGACTTGATAATTAATTATCAATTAGCAAAATTAACAAAAAATTAATGTAATCGAATACGCTACATAATTCTTCCATAAATAAATTTTTCTTAAAGGAGTCTCAAAGCCATTTTACTATAACACTACTAGAAAAAATGCTCCTTTAAAGGGTTAAAAAGAAGTCTATTGCAAGTGCGAGAAAGTCGGAAGGTGAGCATTCCCTCGGGATGCTGGAAGGGAAGCTCATCAGAAGCAGCGAAAAACTGAAGAGCAACGTAAAATGCGAGTTCAGGCCGCAAGAAAATCCTGTGCCTTCAATGCTGCGCAATGGAGAATGCTTAGTTAGATTTACGCCCCTTTTTGAAGCAACACGAGGGCTATTTTGGGACGGACCTCGTCATTCTGAACCGCGGTCCGATGACGCGGACGACACCTGAGCTGGCAGCCCACTCTCCAAGTTTCCGCACCACACCAGCGGGAGGACATTTGGCCCCGACGGATTTAACGTGCGCCAGACCCGCTTACGCTGCGGTTCTTTGGTGGAATCTGGTTTCGAACCTGGAACTCTCTGGCCCCGAGGTCGAGACCTTACCACAAGGCCACCGCGGCCCACCAATGGAGAATGAGTGCTGTTAAATAGAATTCCATTTGTGCTTATGAATCTGAAAACATTGCGAGAATAGGATCATGTCGAGTATTTGTCCAATCTGCAGGATGAAAAAGTGGCTTAGAGTGTCACCTGGCACGTCTTGCAGTAATGGTGCAGTATTGGTAAAATACCGGTACTGTACAGAGAGGGTAGAGGGGGGGTCCCCTTAGAGAGCAAGCTTTTTTTTCTAAAATCTAGAATTTCCAGCAATTATTTTAGAAACTTTGAGTTGCGCTATTCAAACCCGATTTGCTTAGTTTCCCAATTATTGCGCGCTGTTACACTAGTCCGAGGGTAATTTTCTAATGTACAAACTATTTCCCTCTAAAATATTGGCCTAGATCATGCTAAATTTCCATGGCGGTTTTATTCGAAACCTTTTCGCATTACTTTCACGAATAAATAACTTGCATGCGCAACAATCAAATCGATCAGGCCCTTTTCTCTTCTCGTAATACATCCCAACTTTCAGCAATCTTTTCTACGCATTTGCATAATGTAATTCAATACTTCATACTTGTGGTTTCATTATAGTGGCTGCGAATGTTGAGGAAACGCTTAACGGCCTGTTTTATGGGCCAGCTAACAAACAGCGTTAGCAACGCGTATATAAATGCAGTTTCATCAGTCGTAACTAATGTGGAGAAGGGGAATTTGAGCTGAAATTTGTATACAAATTCACTTAAAATAAACAGTCTAATAGTTTGCGAAGCGAAGGGTTACAATTACATAGCTTCGTGCACTCATTGTAGGGTCGGAAATTTATATTAGCTGCGTTCAAGTACTTTGAAAACGATGTTTATTTCTCAACAGTGATTACCGGCACTTGTGAATTCCCTGCTATGTTTTAGGATTGGAGTTTTAACTGTTCTCTTCAGTAAGAAATGTTAAAGGAATAAAAATGCGCGATACGAATTTAATTTGAATACTTGGAATTTTCGTCGGCAAAATAGTGCATTTTCATCGCATTCATATTAATCTGAATTTATCTTCTGTTACGTTAAACTACAGTAACTTCAATGCCATTGTAAATAATTTGCGATGACAGGGACAATCAATTCCCAGGAATAATTTTGTTGCGAAACTGTTTGAGTGAAATATGGATATAATGGCAGCCTATCGACAGTTGACCGGAAATCGAGTTCAGTCTCAACGTGTCACGAAAGGCTGCCACAACTTTTGTACCAAAGGACCTCTTAGAAGTTTTTCTGTTCGTCCAAGGTACTTAAACACTCTTACTGCATGCGTTTTACTAACCAAAACCTAGACACATCGAGCTGAACTCATTTTAAAGCCAAGTGCCGATGGATCACATCCACTGCCGTGTGGAAATGACTTCACTTTGTCTGTGCTATTAAAAACGTTTTGTGTCGCACTTCATGAATATGTAATGATATTCATCGACACGTTTTCTGACTAGAAGTTATGAGGGAGAGACAATAATTTGCGAACGCCCTGCGTGCAGAGGGGTTATTATTAAAGTATCCCTGTTTAAAGTACTGTAGAGATCAGTTTAGTTTAGTTATATTAAAGTCCCGTTTCGAAGCAGCAGGAGGGCTATTTTGGGACGGACCTCCTTGTTTCGAACCGCGGTCAGACGACACCTGTGCTGGCACCCCCGATCCAAACTTCTGCACCCCACAAGCGGGAGGACGTTCGACCCCCTACGTAAGATTTAACTGAAACAAGCCCAATACTCGAAGGATCTCCAGTGAAATCGGGTTTCGAACCTGGAACCTTCCGTCGCCTTACCACTAGGCCACCGCGACCTCGAGCACTTTAGAGAAACCAGCGAAAGCGTTCTCCCCTCAACTTGTAGTACACTTACACGCCTTTCGCAATTAGTTTCATAGAAGATAATCGAATCTGCATTTCAGATCTCTTCCGTACACAGATTAGGTTCAAAATTTGATGCAGATTTATAATTTCGGGGACAAGACCACGTGCTAAATTTCATTCGTGTGTCCCGTTGCCGTGTTCAGTTATCACATACATGCGAATAGACATATCGACGGACAGTCAACCTTTTGAAAAATCTGGTTGAAAATCTGCTACAGATGTATGGTTTTATTACTAGAAGCATATACCAGATTTCATTTATCCAGCTCTCTGCGTTTTCAAGTCATCGTGTTCACATGCACGCGGATGGAAGGACAGACAGCCTCCCCGTTCACGGAATTCGCCCAAAATGTGACGCAAGTTTACAATTTCCGTGTACAGATCGCATACCAAATTGCATTCATCCAGCTTCTTACGACTTTGAGTTATAGTGCTCACTGACAGACAGACATAATTCAAAAAATGTTTTTATCAGACTCGGGACTGTCTAAAGCAAGGATATTCGTCTAAAATCTTAAGCTTGAATTTTTTAACGATTAAAATATTTTCTCGTTGCGTGTACAAGAAAGTCGAAAAAAGGCCAGTCGAGCATTAATTAATAACCGGCAAAAAAAATTTCTGCACAATGTTTTTAGAATAAATTCGATTAATGATTACTTTAATATTCTTTTTGGATCTCAAATATGATAAAAATTGCAAAATATCAAAACTTAATAAATGAATTTAAATTCATTAATTCATTTCCCGGTTACAATTTGCGACCCCTTAAATCGTAAATTGAATTCTTGCACCGAAACATGACGAATTATGCATCTAATGAAATCAAATGACAAATATAATGAACCATAAAACGATCATTGTCTAATCTCAAGTTGTGTCCTTTATCCTCCTGCACGACAAAATTAAATTGGCAAGGCGTCGTTGACGAGATGAATTGTCTCCATTGCCTTTTGAAAAGTAATGGCTCAAGCGAAAAACTGAAAATGTTTGCAAGAGGTTGTTGAGTAACAGAAAGCGAGAATTAAAATTCTTGCCGTTTAAATATCAATTTTCAGAATGGTTTCCAGCTTTGTGCTGCCATCTGCACTTTTAAAACGTTATAAACTAAAATTAATCAAAGATGCTAATTATAAGATTTTGTGCTGCCATCTAGACCATAAATTAACAACTAAAAAGCAACTACCTCGCTCATTTAATACGAATTTTATTTATGTCATTTATTCGGTTATATTATTCTGCTAATTATAGTCACTTTAAGGTGATGAGTATTAAATCTTTCTTTCAAATAATTATCAGACTTGAAATGCTTGCGAAATTATGGCGATGTTAAAAGTCATTTTCTGTCGAAGGTAATTCTTGGAATAATTATAAAATCTAAAGAACTATGATCTTTCACGCATAATATATTTTTATAGATAATTATATTCAACATTTCCATTAAAGGAAACGAAAAAAGCTAATTTACAATCAATTTACTCTTGTAAAGAAACGCTATCTATGATAAAAATATTTTATTCAGAGAACAATTTCCTTTATCACTCATGGTAACGATGGGATAAGCAAAAATTTTCTAAATTATCTCCATTAAGTTTGACTCGGTTCTTATTTCAGCATTACGAACTTCTAAAACCCTCAAAATGATAGATTCGAAATTTCTTGTGTCGTTATAAAAATATATATACTGCTACCATAAATACGCTTTTGTTGAAATTTATGTCGTCTTTTATTGAGATAGAAAGGCGGTTGTATACGTCAATTTATTTTCCATTTACCAAGATGTAGTGCTAACCCACTGATAAACTCGGATCGAAAAATGGTTGCATATATTTGGCTGTTAGTGATATCATTTTTTTTTTTCATATGTTTGTGTCTATTAACTGGTACGTTTATTATTATTTCTTTTTTATGAACATTTCTTTCGCTTTATTTTACCTCATTTTCAAGAAACATAAATTTAAGAAAGAAACATAATTTTTTGAAATCGTTCGCCTTATCTTCATTAATATGCAGGCGATTTTCATAAATTTAAATGAATTTGGTTCTTTTCGTAATTAAGGAGACGAGATTAGCAGAATTTGGGTTTTAATAGAAGGATGATGTTAAAATAAATAAAACCAAAAAATAACAAGCTTGTTTAACAATACTTTTATGTTCGATTTTTCTTAATCTTCGAGTAGATTGGATTTAAAGTCGTTGGACAAAATTAATTTTTGTACTTGCTGTGTGTCCAGAAAATGTATTCACACTTTGAATAACTATTACATAAATAATTAATATTATATATTAAAGTTTCATAATTCGAATTAACACATCAGTTTTTAATATATTTTATATTTATTTAAAACTGTATATTACTTTTTTATATTTCATTTTGATTACTGCAATTTTTTATAATAATACAATACTTTTTCAGAAATTAAAGGCCTAAATTAGCCACCCTATTTACTTTTACTGATCAACTGATAATCCTCATTTGACAGTGGAACACTGCGAGAATTCATCGAGTTTTTAAGTGTATAGAATGATTTTCAGCGTTTGGAGAAAATGTGCGTTTCTTCTCTTGAGAAACCGTTATTGGCGAAGTTTGCCTGAATTTACTTCTAGAATTTAGTAATCCCCATATTCAGTAGGGGAACGGCGCGTACCTAGTGCCTCTAGGGCCTGCCGGTAGATAGCAACCCATTATTTTGCCTACAGTACAGTCACAGCATCAGTCTGCCACGTGCAAACACTGGCTGTCGTAACTGCTCCGTTTCCTGCCCCAGGAAATTTTCCTTGTCTGTGACCCGATAAGTGGTTGCCTCGTACAATTTTTGCCGACTCCTTGCACTTTTACGGGTAAGACTAAAATTAAGAAACTAGTGGTATTATTTGGCTTACTTTGTTTAGATTATGGCGTTTCATCTTGCTTCCTTCCACCGACTTTAGCCACCGCCATGTTTTTCTTTTCAATGTCGGTCGGGCCATGCGTGGAAAACATACTTTTCACGAAAAAATGCCCAAGTTCAGGAAGAACCCGAGGTTTGAGGAGAGCGATTTGCGGATGTCATGAAAACTTGCAATTGCAGAGGGCCTAGTAGTAAGATAACGGATTTGGGGCCAGAGTGTTCCAGGTTCGAAACCCGATAACGCCCAACCTCCGCCGTGTAGAAGGCCCGTTTCACGCTAAATTACATGCAGTGATGAAATGCCCTTCCGTTAGTGTAGCGCGGAAATTTGGAGAGGGGAGGGGGTGCTCGTCCTCATCATCGGACCGCAGTTCAAAAGTACAAGGTGCGTCCCAAAATAGCCCTCGTGTTGCTTCAAAATGGGATGTTAATATAACTGACTAAGCTCATTTCAATTGCAAGTGTTTTGGGAAATAAATTGCCGGAAAGGGAAATTTATTATATCCCGGTACACTGCAAAGAAGAAAAATTAATTAAATAACTAATAAGATAACGATGGAAATGCAAGAAAATTTATTTCTATTATTGTAATTTGGCTATAGAATCAAAATACATCCATTTATAAGCAAAAAAAGTTATTCTTTTTTTATTTTAAACCTTGTGTTTATCTTGTAGCCCATACTATCCGACATATTTTAAATTTTTGTAAATTATCGACTTAAAAATTAGTTGCCATATGTAATTTGTATAGCAGATAAATTTGTTTCATGTAATCAACAAGAAGGAAAGTGTTCAAAGAAAGGTTTTGAACAGTTATGGCTCATTCCAACTAAAAATATACATTTTATATTAAATTTTCCTTAAGTGGCCCATACTACCCGCTGTTCCCCTACACGTTTGGAGGGTTAATAATGGTAATTCCAGCAGAATGGGACACTTCCTTATAAATATTACTACTTGAGAACTTATCTTGAGTAAATAGTTTAGGATAAATGGTAGTATCGAGCACCCCACACACGGTCACCGCATCTCACACCGATGGATTTCTTTTTTGTGGCGATACCTCAAACATATTGTTTATAGATAAACAACTGTTACAATCGACGAATTATAAGCAGCCATTGAGAAAACTGCACCCAACGTTTGCAATTCCATCGTGCAATATCTGAATAGTAACTTCCGACATTTCGAGCACTTCCGATGACTGATGGCAGTCTAACCTTGAATTAATTCATTTGGTTCATTCAATTTTCATATGTGCTATTAGTTGTTTATAATAGTTCTTCACAACGTGTGTACAGTTTTGTATGAAAGAAAGAAAAATATCCATTCCATAAAATTGCATGATTTTTTCAAACTGTCATCAGTTGGGCATATTATCTTGTTTTCAATGCAAATAAAACGAAATGAAGTAAAACTTGGGTGTTTTGAGTGTGATGTCTATGGATTTATTTTAGCTAAATTTAAACACAAATACCTCGATCTGTATGTTGAAAAGGCTCTAGTCCAAATAAAACGCTGCGAAATATCCACTGAATTATTTGAAGATCTATTGCTACATGATATTTTTGGATTGGATTCCGACAGAGGCTAGGCGAAGTATTGTTCTGAAAACAACAATAAAATTCTATATAATTATTTTTTAATTACTCCAAAACTTGCTACTTTGTCTGTATCGCCCTATTATTTCCTTCGTACTATTAAGGGATAAGATTTTTAAAATTTTCTAATACAAGATTTTCTAGATTTAATTTTCTATGTAATGGTTTTCTTCTGACTAATTTTCACCATACGTAAGATATGATCAACTTATTTTAATGAGTAATGGCGATTCAGTACTGTAATTCGTTTGAATGTTAATTTCTGATATATGCATGCCCATACTATCATTAACAACAATGGGAAAATGATAGGACGTCCAAGATTAGACGGGGGTAATGTCAGTGACTCGTTGATCCAGCTTGGTATCTTCCCCACCACACACACACACAATGAAAGCATCCCGGGTAGCTTTTAAAATCGGGTCCATTTGTCACTTTTATACTATCGTTGTGAACCTGTAATGTTCCTTCCCAGCCATGTTAGTGCTATGGTTGGAAAGAGACATTTACAGAGATTTTACGGGAATTCCGGGAGAATAGAAGCCATTGACCCCGACCTGGACGATGAGTTTGGCGACAAAATGTAAGATCCCGAAAATATTAGAATTTTCTCGCTATTTCTATTAGGAACGAAGTTATAGAGATTTTATTGGAATTTTCCTGTGACGTCACATCCTGTTAGTGAAAGAGTATCAATACCGACCTGCTCAGCGAGGAATTAATCTCTTTGGAGTCTTGTTCTCATTGCGAGTTGGTCAGCTATTAGACGCTTTGTTCGCGCTATTGCTGTTATTAGTAGTGATATGCTGTCTGTTTGTGCTGTTAATTTGTACAAGAGCTGTTTTTCTTGTTTCCTGTGCTTCGTGTTTTCCGGAATATTCGTGAATAATGTATCCTTCTCCATTATCCTGCTTGTTTGACTGTTTTCACCGTGCACTCACCTGACGATTTTAGTAGCATTATGCACTTTTTCAATATATGGATGCATTTTTAATCATAGAATCCTCTTATAAATCAATTTTGAAAAATTCTACGACAGAAACCGATTTGATAAGTAACCAGTGGGAATGTTCTCCTGCCCTGTTTATTTCCGCAATATAAAGCGTTTTGTTCCTTCCTTTTAAGAATAACGACTTCCCTCTTTCAGGTAAATTCTAAATTCAGGTTTAAATCGTCTTTTTAGCTAGGCCCAATGGTAATTAACTGCAAGGTATCGGAGATGGACCACCGATTTAAACCCTCATCACTGGCGCGGTTTCGCGTTCACCTTCGTATTTTCGCGAAAACAATCGAGTGTCCATTTTGGACATCTTCCCTCTGATCGACACAGCACAAAATTTGAAACAGATCTACAATTTTGGTGTCCAGACCGCTTACCAAATTTCATTTATCTAGCTCGTTGCATTTTTGAAATATCAAGTTCACATACACGAGGACAGTCAGCCAGACAGACGGTCAATCCAATGCCAAATGTGGCTCAACATTTGATATACAGCTACAATTACAGTGATTAAACTATATGCCAAATTTCGTGCATATATTTTGCTGCAATTTTTTGTTGTGTTCACGTACACAGACGAATAGACTTCGTCCAAATATTTATGCAATTCTGAAATTTTTATGTAAAGACCACATACCAAGTTTCGTTCCATTTTTTAGTTCTTATGTTCACAGTCGGGTGTTGTTTCGCCTGGTGGCGCTACGCGCTGTTCCAGGTTACTATATATACTGTAACTCTCTCACTAATGGCTTCCTCTTGTTGGTTTTTGTCCTGTGCCGAGTGTGTTATGGGTTGCTCTTCTATGTTTGCATCACTAAATTTTATGTGGTTTACGATTGGAGTACGTCTAACGTGTTGCCTACGAGTCCTTTACTAACAACTAAGCGAACTAAAGGAAATTAATACGAATTGTGTATCTGCGAATATTAGAGTTTTCGAAGTTTGAACAACAGATATTATTCCGACAATATTTTTTTCGGACTCAAGGACATAGGGATTGATCAAAATCTCGAAGTCGAATTTTTTGAAGATTGTATCACACTTCTTACACTTTTTTATACCTCCTATACGAGAAAGTAAAAATGTAAATTTTTTTGTTATACGAGTTTTTTCGTTTATTAAAAAGCAACGGTGCTGATGAATTTTGGAATCAAGTCCATTTAATCATTCCCCTCATTCGCAGGCATTCCCGGTTCTCATTAAGAAACAAAATCCTACTATACAAGCATGTACTTCGTCCTAGTTTAATATATCTTAATCTAATTATCTTATCTTAAATCTGGGGGCTTTGAGCAAAAATGCACAGGAAAAAATTCAAATTTTACAGAATTAAATTCTCCGTCCCATTTATGGGCTATGGTACGCAAGAAATAATGCCATACATAATGACCTGAAAATTGATAAAAGTGAAGATTAACCAATCATCAGCTGTCAGACATTCTTCACCCACAACGAAGGGAAACAATACCCATTTGCTACTACCCAATGGTCCCTTCCCCTTCAACCACCCTAATTTAAGATCGTCTAAGCTGAATTCTTTTGTTTGTTATCTGCAACCTCAAAATTAGTCAAACCTTTTCCAACTCATTCCTAAACCTTATTCTAAGCGGCTACTGCAGCCAGATATAAAATGCTCTTTAGCTAAATTTCTAACCAAGGCTCTCGTAAGGTCCCGTTTGCATTCAAGACGAAGAAAAGTGCTTAAGCTTAGTTTAATTTAGCTTCAGTTATATTAACGCCCCGTTTTGAAGCAACGCGAGGGTTATTTTGGGGCGGACATCATAATTTTGAATCGCGATCACCTGAGCTGGCACACCCCTCTCCACACCACACCAGCGGAAGAGCCACTACGTATGATTTAACGTGCAACAGGCCCCATACACGGCAGATCTCGAGTGGAATCGTGCTTCGAACCTGGAACCTTCCGACCCCGAAGCCTAGACTTTAACCACTAGGCCACCGTGGCCTCACACTCTAATTTTAAGACCATCCGAGCTGAATTCTTTTGTTTGAAGTCTTTCACTGCAAACGCAAAATTAGGCGGATCTTTTCCAACTCACTCCTAAACCTTGCGAAGTGGTTTCAGTAGCCAGACTTAAAATGCTTACGAGCTAAATTTCTGAAGCTTTTACAAGGGTTCAGTGGAAACGAGACATCATTCGGACATTGCAATTTTTTTTTTTTTGAGACACAAATAAAATAAACGTTGTAAAATCTCTTTAACCCTTTCAGCCCTAATGGACAAAGGCGTCCCGGAAACTAGACTTCAAATCAAAATAAATCTTCAAAGACTAAACAAATCCCACTTTTACGTGGGTTTTTATGTTTCCAATGTTCTTAAGGAATTAGGGAATAAAATTATGATTAAAGAAACTTGGAAACACTCTCGTATTGCAAATGGCGGACTTGTGTTTTTGTTGTCTTCTTCATAAGATTATTGTTACGAAGCTGTAGAGTTGTTTCCCTGAGATGTGGCAGGAAAGAGAGTTTTACAGGGCTGGAATAGACCCAGTCGACTGAAAGATGGGGACATATTGTCACAGGAAACGGGGAAAGTGAAAAACTTCAAAGTCATAGTATGCTTCTTATAATATGTCAACATCAAATTAAACTGCTTTTCATAATTAAATTTTAATCATGCAAAAGTCGGGTCGAAAGGTCTAAAACGGCGCGATTTTTGTCAGCCAGCGCACTGCTCAATTTGCGAATACCCCTGTTTTGCACTCAGTTCGAGGCAAAGCGGAGATGCACTGGCGCTCAAACAAAGTCAGAAAGCAGCTATTGATAGAAATGCCAAAATGATCTTAAAGCAATTTTGATAATAAAATAATTATTATTTTATCTAAATCTCTGAAAAATATTCAAGAAAATGTTAGCGTTTCCATTCCATTTTATACGTAGGGGAAAAAAATAATTGCATCCACTTTCGGCATACTAACTTTTCCTTGCTCTTAACTCTAGATTATTTTTCTAACTGCAGTCACCATATTTCGAAACCTTCACTAAATTATAAGTCATAAAGAACCGTCCTCGGCCATTAGGGAAAACTCCCAGCGACTAGAAAAGTATCTTCTGGACATTTTACGCATCTGAAACCGCAGTACCCTTATGCTATTTTAATCTGTCACCATAGCAACGGAAGAAATAGCCAATCGCGAAAGTAGCAACATCCGTCGTTATGGGACCTCTTTAAAACGTCTGCCTTATCGGAGCAAAAGCAAAGCACTCGCTTTCTGGTATTGGCTTAATATCTTTTATACGGATTATCCTATTACTGAAAGGTTATGGTATTATTAATCGCATGTCGTTAAATAGTTTACGAGAAATCTGGAAACATCCTTCCAGTGGGTTATAGAGTAACAAAATTTTGCCGTAATGACATCTCTGATGTAACGCTTTTTTTCAATTATTTTCTGAATTTGATGATATTTTGATGATAGAGAACTCGTGCCATATTATACATTTTTTCCCTACATGGATTATTTCTGTATGTTAGAGGATATAATCGCAAGGAAAGTATTGACAATAGATAAGTAAAGTCATTTGAACAATGAATATCTATTTCGAAAATCATTATTTAAAAGTTAAGCCTAACTCTCCAGTATGAATATTCAACTTCCACCTCCAGAAGCAATGGAGCTGACTGGAAATGTTGTTGAAGATTGGAATTTTTTCAAAGCCAGTTGGAAAAACTACTCAATAGCGACCGAATGAAATGAAATCGAAATGAAGTAAAGTACTTACTTTCTATAATGGAAAGAGATCCTTTTTTATACTATATCAGCATTTACTATCTTGAGTAACGATATTAAAATTTTACAGGAAAGCCAAAAGAAGTTCCAGGGCACAATATATTTCTATACGCAATTTATTTTTTGAGAGTGGATATATTTTTTCCCACCTGCAACTACGATAATTTGCACATCCGAACATGAAGTTGGGATATTGCGAATGCCATAAAAAATTCAAAAGCTGCAAAATTGGACTTAACCGCTTAAGGACAGAATTATTTTGAATTTGATTTTTTATTTATTTAGAACGAGTTTACTCGGGTTATGCCCTTAAGCGGTTAAGATAGTTTACCTCGAAGGTATAGATTTATGATTGTAGAATTCTTATATGGATTCGATAACAACGTCACCTGGCAATAAAATTTTTCTATCTTGTTTAAAGATAAATCTTTAAAAAATATTTCGGTCTACAATGGAACTTGGCTAATTCGGAGCTAACAATAAAAATTCGATTTATCTGAAAATTCAAATTCAGAAAAATTGGGTATAAAAATGAGTACTCTATGAAAAGACGACAATATCTAAACTAAAAATTTACTTTAAATATATAGCAGCTTTTATAATAATACATTAATATGTAAACAATAAGTAATTTTAATAAATAAAGTGATAAATGCGTCTAAAAATAATAGTTTCAATATTTAAAAGTAATTTTAATAAAGAAACAGTTTACAGTGCATTGAATACAACAATTATGTAATAAATCTTGATGATAAACTGTACAATTCGCATCTAACGCGTTCAAAGATTTTTAAATACGTGAAGAAATTTTTATTCCTTTTTAGATTGAATCATTGTACAACAGAAATATCCTCGAAAAAGTAAGGGCCTTTAAAAATTATTTACTTCCGATCAGAGGTGGCAAAGCGAGGGAAGCGGTTTCCCTCCACACACGCTTTTTGTGCGAAAAATTTAATTTTTATTTCATTTTAGCTGCGTAAAGCAAGGAATTATTTTTTAAAAGCAATAGTATCTGTAAAAGCTAGATAATTCTGTATATATTTTTTTTA